>CAUYON010188677.1:0-33675 GCA_963573935.1 Arctocebus calabarensis | reverse complement strand
ACCCCCACACTCTTGCCCCAGTTCTCCCAAGGCAGTTCAACTGAGTGCCAAGTCCAAAAGAAACCCAAACAGCTCACAGGTAAGTCCTTTCCAGTTTGCAATCTCACTGCTGCTGTAGCCACAGCTGCCGGCAGGATTAGACCGAACGAACACACGCAAATTGCCAGATCTCCACTGCTTTTGCCTTCCTCAGGGGGTCCAGAAGTCTCACACTGTCTCTCTGTGTCCCCAAAGGGATGTTTCTGGGCAGATCTCACCAGCCAGAGATGCCTGAATTCTTCTCTCCCCAGTCTCACCGTGCCCAGTTGTAAGGAAGCTGTTACTTGGCCGCCATCTTGGCTCCTCCCAGGCCTTGAATTTTTTTATATACACATATATATCATTTTACGGAATTGGGATTCTATATACTAGTTTCTTCTCCCTCAAGCATCCCCCACTTTAGCAGCCCAGTACACCTTCCTACCCTGTGAGATAAACTAAATCAAAAATCTTACAGTTGGTCTTCCAAAATGGAAGGGTGGCCATAAAGTTCATGTACAATTTTAAATTGCACACGAACTTTATGGCACTCGTATACACAGATAAACATGAGAGCTTTTTTTCCGGTCTTGATTTCATAGAAATAAGGATTATATCATTCTTTTTTGGCATCTTGTTTTTTTTTAATCCACTATTCTTCAGTAAAATTCTATCTGTTTTCTGACCTAGCTCTAATTTCTTACCTTAATGGCTGTGTAAATTGTTTAAATTGCACTTTATTCAGCTGTTCCAAATTAATGGACATTCACTTTGTTTTCAGTTGTTAATCACTACAAATCATACTGCAATTGCAGTCCTCATACATATTCCATAAGAATTGGTCCTATTGTTTCTATGGAATGAATGCTTAGTAGTACAATTGCTAGTCCTAAAAATTGAGGAGTTTTGTTTATTTTTACTTATAATAAATAATCTCAAACTTTTTACAAAAATGGCTAAATTCTTCAGATTTCTACCAGCCATGTATCAGTATTTCTTTTTTCAATGTCATTGTCAGTAATAGGTATTATAGCTCATTTTAATTTTTACCATTTTACTTTCTTTTAACTTCCTGTTTGCTCAACATCTCAAATTCAACCTGAGATGATGAGCATGGAGGGATTTTTCTTTCTTTACCAAGTTATTCCTTGGGAATGCACACAGCCTATACACATGTATAACTTTTTAGATCCTCACGAATATACCTAGTTTTGCATGATTTTCTTTTAAATTCCTGCTCAAACTCTATTTGGCTCAACTAAAACAATAGCCTTAGGCAGCTACACTATTGCCAGTAGGTTGCATTTATTTCTGGAGTGCCCTGGAGGTAGGGATTTGCCTCCTTTATCTGAGTTCTAAAGCAAATGAAATAGCCACAGCACTTTGGGATTAGGGTTTTCGCGGGAGCTGTAAATTCAGATAAAATATCGATTGTGCTCTAAAAGATCTTCTGTCCTCTCTGTTGGCTGGTTTTTCTACTGCATTTTCATGACTAGCTTGCCACTGACCTGAAGAATGAGGGAATGGGAATAGGCCTCCATTAAAAAAAGTCATAGTCCCCGTTCTCTTTCCTTATCCACATTTTACTGAGATTCAGCAGTTTCTATGGGTAGATGATCTTCATCTTGTTTTGTGGCTTTAGTTAATGTCAGAGTTCTGTAATGGTTAACGTTAGTATCTAGGCTAGTATTTTCATGAGTTTGTATGGTCCTTACTTTACTTGGGAAGTTAATGTCCTTTGGCAGTTTCCATAGCTGTTGGGAGACATTTAGTCCACCATTAGAACTTTAAGGTCATTTTGTCCACCTTTAAGGAGAACAGTTGGGATTCTAACTACATTAAATTTATAACTTAATTTTGGAAGAATTGATGTTTTAGGATTTCATGTTTTCTTTTTTTTTATGAGACAGAGCCTCAGGCTGTGTCTAGATAGATAGATAGATAGAGGCATCACAGCTCACAGCAACCTCCAATTCCTGGGCTCAAGCGATTCTCCTGCCTCCACCTCCCAAGTAGCTGGAACTACAGGCGCCCACCACAATGCCCGGCCATTTTTTTTTTTGGTTGCAGCGGTCATTGTTGTTTGGCAACCCGGGCTGGATTCGAAATCTCCAGCTCAGGTGTTGAGCCACAGGCGCCAGGCCGATTTCATGTTTTCCTAATGGAGAACATCATAAGCCTGATAAGCTCAATTATTTAAATGTATATTTCTGTACAGTTTAAACAAAATTGTAGGAATTTAATGACAAGGGACAGTGGAGAAAGTATTTGCAACATACTTAATGGTCACAATGTAAACTTTGAATATAAAATTCAATTTTGAGTACAAGGAAGATAAGTAATAGAAGCATTGCTAGTGACAGCAAACCATTTTTTTTTTTTTTTTTTTTGCAGTTTTTGGCCAGGGGTGGGTTTGACCCCACCACCTCTGGCTTATGGGGCTGGCGCCCTACTCCTTTGAGCCACAGTCGCCACCTGATATCAAACCGTTTTTAAAAGAAGAAATACACATGACCAATGAGGGATTAAAACAATGCAAATTAAAATGAGTTAAAGTTTCCCTTTACAACAATAGCAACAAATTCAGTGTTTGGGGATGGGTGTGACAAAATACTAAACTGATGACAGAAGTGTAAGTTGGCACAACCTGCCTGGAATGCACTTTTACCCTCATATACTTTTAGTAGGAATTTATCCTAAGGAAATAACCATTAATTTATTCACTGTTTAAATTGAGTCCTCACTATATGCAAAACAATGTTTTTTATCAGGGACATAACAACAGAAAACATGCTTACTAAAAAACCTTTTTCCTTAGAACTTAAATTCCTTTCAGTGAAGCAAACAACAAAGAAGTAAAAGGTCAAATATGATAGAAAGTGTAAGTACTATGGAGGAAAAGGGAAGGTCTGATGGAGGACGAGCGGTGTTGAGGTGGAGGCGTGGTCAGTGATTTGCCAACAAGAAATACAAAAATGTTAAAAAGCAGTTAATCTCTAAAAAATGGAAAACAGTTATTTTATTTTCTTTATGGTTTTTTTTTTTTTAGTTTTCTATAGTTTCTACACCGAACATGTAGAAATAAATAACTGAAAACAACAAGCAATTTTAAAATAATCAAAATTCTTTGACAAAAGGAAGTCTTTGACACATTTTATAGAGGTTGATATATTTTAACATTTTTTTGGACATTACAGTGGATGGATTTTACTTTAGGAAAATAAATAGAAATTAGTTTATTAACATAAGGTTTAATTTTACAGCCTGTGACAATTTGATGAAAATGTAATAAAAGTTTATTTTTCTCAAACCCTGCTATTTTGAAACTTGAACTCATTTAGCAAACTGACAGTCCATTTTGCTTATCTGCAAATAAGAATATGGGGGAGACTATCAGTTTCTCCTACTGGAATTTTATCAAATATTAGTGAATGTTACTAAGTTATTTATTTTATTGCTTTTCTGCACTGAATTTCAAAGAGAACCTTTGCTTGATCATTTAAAAAATCTTACATTGTATTACTTACTCCTTTAAAATCTCTTTTAATATATTTCATGGTGGATTTTGTTATATTTCATTTTGATTTACAAACTATGTAAGAATTTAGATTAACTTAGAATTTTAGAATTTAATTCAGGAAAATATATTATAGGAAAGCAGTTAAAGGACGGGAAGAAACCAGAACCATGCAAACCGATCCTCAAGGTGGAATTCAAAACAACTAGATCTGGGTAAGACTTTACTTCATCGTATATAATTAAACAAATGGCATAGGAACAAATGGCAAAAAAGGCTATCTTATTGTTATTTGTAAACACCTACTTTTGTCTAATTTAGTCTTAAATTTTATGCTTTCTTGATCTAACAAAAGAAGGAAAATTGGTAAATTTCGAATAATAGACTTATTTGTGTACTTTCTGTGTTAAGTAGTTTTACTATGTATTTTGGAAAGTTTGAATTATCTTTCCTGTCGCACTTCATGTATCCTTTAGTAACAGCAGTGATTATTCACTGGTGATAATTTGTGCAATAAGTAATTAAGAGAAAAGCTTTAAAATTTAACCTATTTATTTATACTATATGTGTTACTTATGAAAATTACATGTATTCTTCAGAAAATAAATCTCATCATAAGGCTATTTGGCAATTATAAAAACAGATATGGTTTACTATTAAAGGAAGTTTGCCAGTTGTATTTTAAGACATTGTCATTATATGAATTAAGTAAGAGAATAAGATGATTTTTAAAATTTATGTGTTTTTATGTACTTTTTTGTATGAATCAAATGTTATATTTAAAAATATAAGGCAAAAAAAAACTTAAAATGATTCAATAAAAATTCCACATCTTTTTAACCTACAAAGGAATCTTTTATTTATGTTCCAGTTCTATAGGCGATGATGTGAAGTTATTTAATTTTGTCTATGCAAGAGAATGAATTTATAATGGCAGTGGTTCTCAAATTATGGTCCATATATTTATTAGAAATACAGATTCTCAGATTGTACCCATGGTCTATTGAATCATAAATTCAGATGGTAGGGCCTAGCTGTCTGTGTTTTAACTTGACCCACAGGAAATTGTAATATACTCTAAGGTTCAGAGCCACTGGTATATTTTCAACAAGAAGCAACTTCCACTGGGATTGAATTTTTGAGAAGTTACTCAGATGAACTCCTTAGGGTTTTGTGTTCCAGAACATTAGAGGAGTTAGTTTTAGCCGGGCATTGTGGCGGGCGCCTGTAGTACCAGCTATTTGGGAGGCTGAGGCAAGAGAATTGCCTAAGCCTAGGAGTTAGAAGTTGCTGTGAACTGTGATGTGACAGCACTCTACCCATTGTGACAGTTTGAGACTCTGTCTCAAAATAAAGAGTTAGTTTTTCTTCCAAAATGACCACCATTCAAAAAAAATTATCAGCTTTAAGGAAAGCATCTCTTTGTTATAGAACTTAAGGTTAAGCCACTTGCTGCCACAGTAAGTGGCAGAACTCAGATTTGACCACAGTTTGAGAATCTATAGTCTCAATTACTTTCATTAAATCATAGGTGCTCAAATATTTTGATCACACAGACAGAAGTGTGTTAAGAAATGCAATGTTGGGTGATTTCAATGTTGCGGACATCATAGAGCGTACTTACACAAACCTGGATGGTTCAACCTGTGGTATAGCCTGTTGCTCCTAGGGTACAATCTGTACATAATGTTACTGTACTAAATACTGTGGGCAGTTGTAACACAACAGCAAGTATACAGCTATACACATCTAGACATAGGAAAGGTATAGTGTAAATACAGTATTACAACTTTATAGATCCACCATTGTACATGTGGTCTATTGTTGACCTACACATCATTGTGAAGTTCATGTACCTATAAATGCCTAAAAAAGAGCAAACTATTTTAAATTTTTATGTTTAATTCTATGAAAAGAGAAATATGGCTGCCACCTTGAAGAAACTTGGGACTCATATTGATACTATGCAAGAATGAAAAGTGGAACACAGTGAAAAAATGTTCTCTGGATTATTGCCTTTGTTACTAATCAATATTAGTTAAAATGAATAGATAGGAATTCAGAATATAAATTAGCACTGTTTAAATGTTTTAACAATTCATTTTATGTTGTAATATAAGCATATTTTTCCTAGATTCCTTCCTTTTTTTCTTTTCTTTCGTTTTTGCTACCATATTTTTCCTATTTTAATTCCTTTTCTATAGGACAAATGTGACACAAATCAATTGATAGCAGAGTGTCTACTAATAAAAAAATTATTTCCCAACCATTTATAAAGTTTGGTATGTACCAAACACTGTGTAAAATGTTCTGCATGCATGATCATCTCAATTAATTCATCACAACTATCTTTTGACCTGCTAAATATTTACGTTATAAATGAGGACCCTGAAAAACAAAGAAGTCAAATCACTCTGCGCCAAAATCACACAACAAGGGGTGTCATAGTTTGACAGAATTGATACTCCTTGGAGTTCATTTAATCTATTGTTTGAATGCAACATATCTGTTGCATCTCAACAAAGGATATAGAGGATGAAGGAGAAAAGAATAACAGCAACCTTACGCTTTTATTTCAGCCTCGTGATCTTTTCTCGAAGGAGAATAGGGCTGAGTTGAAATAGATTGGAAGAAGAGATTAAAAAGAAATGTGGATCAGTTCTAATAACCAGTGGTTACAAACTAGAGCCAACATTGGAATACTTTCTGCTCTGAGGACCAGTAGCCACTGTGTCTCTCCACTGCTGAGACACCACTGTCACTTCGCTGTGCTCACCATGAACCCAAACTGCTCAGTCTAGGACCAGGAACAGTTATGAATCTGGCACTGGAGCTCAGGCAGTAAGCTCAACCTAAACTGGCCTGAGAACCAACCAGGCAAGCCCACTCAAAACCACGCCATACCCCTACCACCAGCCATCACCTACACATAGCCTAGGCCACTGAAGCACTCAGAGAACTCACTGACATGGATTGTAACCAAAGAAGCTACATGGAGATTGCACTACTGCATCTACCCAGAACCAAATCATTGTACCCTACTAGGATCCGCATACAGGGTAGTCTTCCCTTACAAAAGCTACTACATAAAATTGGAAGCGGTAAACCAAATTTTCAGATTTCATTATAGAGACACATATAAATCATGAAAAGCTAGGAAATCTGACATCCCTAATACATGTTAATAATTCTCTAGTAACAGACCCCAAAGAAGAGGAAATTTACAAAATCCGTGAGAAGGAATTCAACATAAAGATTTATGTTTTAATGGAAACTCAGAAAGATACAGAGAAACAATTCAACCAAATCAGCAAAAAAATTGTGATATGAGTAAGAAATTCAACAAAGAGGTATAAATTAAAACCAAACAAATCTAAGAACTGAACGGCATAAGTGAAATGAAAAATATAAAGACTAGATTAAGCAGAAGAAGGAATTTCTATACTTGAAGACAGGTCTTCTAAAAAACCTAGTCAAAAGAAAAAAAATAAAATAAAAAAGAATGAGGAAATCTTACAACACTTACGGTACTCCATTAAATGAGAAAATATTCACATATTCTTTATAGAGAGGGAGAAGAGATGGAGGAAGGCACAGAGAACATACTTAGCAAAATAATAGCTAAACACTTTCTAAGTCTTGGGAGAGATATTGACAGCCAGACCCAGAAAGCTCAAGGGTACCCAAACAGACTTAATTTTAAAAGGTCTTATCTAAGGTACATTATAATCAAGCTGTCAAAAATTAAAGTCAAAGAGAGAATTCTAAAATTCTATCAAATCACATGTAAGGAATCTACATCAGACTATCAGTAGATTTCTCAGTTTAAATGCAAGACAGTAAAGAATGGGTGGCATACTCAAAGTGCTAAGAGAAAAAAGAAAGAAATTATCATTAAGAATACTATACTCAGCAAAACTATCCTTCTAAAATGGAGAAATAAAGTCCTTTTCAGACAAACTAAGGCTAAGAGATTCATCATCCCTAGACTGATCTTAGAAGAAGTGATTAAGGGAGTGCCACAGCCATTTAGATGGGAATCTAAAACAGTTGATCTCATAGAAGTATTGAATAAAACAGTGGTTGCCAGTGTCTGGGGAGGACAGAGGAGAGAAGGGTGGGGAGAAGATTGTCAGTGGGTACAAAGTTACAAATTAGTCGGAAGTACAGTAGAACCTCGTAGTTGACTACCTCTTTGAAGTTGACCTAAGTTGAGCTAAATCATAAACCAGGCATACATCACAAATAGTACAGTAGGCCTAGTCCCTTATGTTGACCACCTCTGTATGTTGACCACTCTGTTATAGTACCTTGACCTTGGGTGGTCAACTGACAGAAGTTCTACCAGAAGAGAGTTTTTCATATTCTTCTACCACAAAGAAATGACAAATGTTTGAGGTGAAGTATATGCTAATTTTTCTGATTTGATCATTAACTATGTTAGGTACTTACCAAAATATCACATTGTACCCATAGATGTCTGCAATTATTATGTCATTTATAAAGAAAAAGTAAAAGTGAGTATTATAATAGTTAAATATGGCAATCTAGTCACATATGGAGGATCGTATCTAAGCAATTACTTTATTCTTTTTCATCATAACACTTAATGGCAAACGTTTGAAAAGAGCTAGATGATAAATATTTTAGCTTTTGCAACCTATATGCTCTCTATTGCAACTAATCAACTCTGCTTTCATAGCCCCAAAGCAGCCATACACAATACATAAATAAGTGAATGCAGCTGTCTTCCAGTACAACTTTCTTTATGGACAAGGCTTTTCGAACCTGCCAGCTCCAGTGTACGTGGCTGGTGCCTTATTCCGTCGAGCCACAGGCGCCGAGCCTAGTTGGAAGATTTTTTATTGCTGTTATAATTTTGGTGTTTGATGACAATCTATTCAAGAGTTCTATTTCTTCCTGATTGGGCCTCTGAAGGTTGTTTCCAAAAATTTGTCTAGTTTTGTACTAGTTTTCCAAAATTGTGACTTTTACCTAAAAGCTTAAATCTTATCACTGTAAATAAATAATTTATGTTGTTTTCCTTAAAATGATAGTCTTAATGCATTTTGGAGAAAATGTCAATTATCCAACCCAAATAGTGATAGTTTGTCATTCTTTGAAGCAAAAATAATTGCAGCTAGTTCACTTGATTCACTCAAGGGATTGTAAGTATGTGTCTCTAGACATAGCCCTCTAACTATGTATGCAGAAGTGCATTGGCATACTTCTTATTTTGTCTACACACATGTGTCAAGGATCAAGATTTTAAAATTAGTCATTTAGTACTCCGTTGAGGGCATTCAGAAGCTGGGGGGGACTGTAATGTGTGGTAATGAAGATAACAGTTACTAGTCAGTTACGTACCCTGCTTTGATTACTGATGAGATACCAAGAGACTTTAGCCACCTGTTGTTTCTTTTGTGGAAATATCGACACAATGAGTAGGCAAGTAATGTCTTAATATCATAATAAAAATGGTTTGACTCACAGACCTTTTGAAAGGATGCTGGTAAGCCCTAGTGGTCCACAGACCATGCTCTGAACATTGCTGTTGTATACTGCACAGCAATTTAGAAGATCTGTACAAGAGGAAATGATTTTGGATTTAACATTTTCAATAGCTAAAGGGACATAAATTAGGCCCAATTCATATTACTATTTAATTTAACATCACAGAAATAATGTAGACAAACATTTAACATAAAATTATGTTAAAATCAGAATTCTTTTCTAATACTATACTATTGAATAGTATATTCTATACGAATCCACTCTACAAAGTTATATTATTAATTTAAATTGGTCTTTAAATGAATAGGAACTTGTTTAACTATATTTTGTTCATTAATTTTTGTCCTAGGCCTAGATCTTTTTATCTTTATTAATGAAGGAATATTTTGGTTGGTCTTTAGGAAACATGGTTTGGAGATGGCCAGACTAATTCCAGGTGGTCCTTTTAAAATTGACAAAGCTACAAATCTGAACTAGAAAGACACTGGAATGTTGTCAGGTTCATTGTGTTAGTAAAATAATAAGTATATTTAGAGAATATATTTTGTACTGAGCACTGTAGCAATTTATATATCGTTAACATTTATTCCTCACAATCTTAGGAGGTAGATAGATTTTACTAAAGAGAACACTAAGGCTCAAACAGTGGAGTCTTCATAAATACAAAGTCATAGAGCTGGGATTTGAATACAGATGTCTGCTTCCAAAGCTTAAGTTCCAACCCGGTGTGCTTTTGATATCCTCCCTACTGTACTTCATTATCATAATGATTTATTGTTATGCTACCCTGTTATTTCCCTGTTCAGTTCAAAAAGGACTCAGAAGAAAACTTTTCATGGCGAAGCTTTAATTTTCTATTTTTGTCAAAAAAGTAGTTTTGGAGATCGGCCTCCCTTCCAGACACTCAGTTGTGGTTATATGGGGTTTCAGAGAGTGTAAAGGGGCATGGCGCCTTGTAGTGAGATCCTCGATAACATCCTTGCGTTCTTTGCTAACTACCCAGTAGTGATAGAAGTCTCAATTTTGTCCGTACTAGTGCCACTTAAAGTGTGACCTGCAAATGGTTCTGTTTGCTAACTGGTCTGAGACTAAGTAATACAGAGGTCAAGAGTAAATGTAGAAACTTTAATGCCATTTGAGTTACTGAAACATGTATGTACATATGTACATTATTGTGTATGTGTGTGTATTTTTTTTTTAACAAAAGCATGGATTTGCAACAAATTAAAAACTTAAAAAAAATTAGTTCTTGACCACAGAGGTTGAAAAACAGTGTTCAAGACTACTATCATGTGATTTAGACCAATGCTTCTAATTTATCTCCCATTGTTTTAAATGTTACAATTTTTTTTTTTTAGCCCTTATATTAAAGTCACATTTTTGAAACCATTGTCCTAGTAAAATTTATTTGTATATTTTTAGTGTGCTTCACAGGTTAATTTTTTACTTTAACCGTTTATGCTCATGAACTTACTCTGATATGTTATCAGCAAAGTAAATCTAACCTTTTAAATTGTGTTTTCCATGAAAAATAATTTGATGTGAAATGTAAGAGCATTACATAGGTTTCCATTAGATGTTTCAATTTAGATATTATAATTTACATTTGAAATTTGAATTAAGAATCTTAGAAATTTCATATATGAGTGTCATAAAATCCATCATTATGTATTCATTCATTTATCA
Source organism: Arctocebus calabarensis (assembly GCA_963573935.1). NCBI lineage: Eukaryota > Metazoa > Chordata > Mammalia > Primates > Lorisidae > Arctocebus > Arctocebus calabarensis. The sequence goes on along the minus strand of CAUYON010188677.1, from coordinate 22,940 downwards.
AATCTGAGTGTCTTTGAATTTGTGCTAAGTACTAGAATTAGAGTAATGAAGTTTAGATGTTAGATATACCAAGTCTTTTCAAGAGGTAAGGTATAATTCTACTCACCGAATATATAGTTATTAAAGAGTTCTCTCTAAAATAGAAGTGTATATTTCCATTTGAAAAAAATTGACAATTTGGTAAGATTAGTAATGTAAACAATTATTAATATTGACAATGCCATTAGATTGATTAGAGATTGATTATTTAGCCCCATTTTAAAAATAGGTAGAGATAGCGAATAGCATAGTAGAAGCAGTAATTATGCAGAGTATCAGAGCAGCACAGCAGTAAGATTTCAAACTGCTTCACAAAATGTTTCCCCAATTTGGTGATGCACTAAAATCTCCCAAGAGGCTGGGCCCCTCCTCCATTTTCAGTGCATTAAGTCTACTGAGACAAGTTTAGTGGCATTTAGAATGTGTCTTTGACATACACTTTAGGAATACCTCGTTAGAGTAGAGAGGGACACACAGGTAAACTGAACAGAGGGAAAGTAGATACACGGTGGCAGTTGAGTGTGGTAAGTGCGAGTAGTGGTGTAGTGGTGTGCGAGTGCGGTTAGGAACGTGCAGAAGGAGCTCCGACTCCACAGGGGGAGTGAGTCAGGAAAGGTTTACTGAGGAGCTAGTGATTGACTCAGGTTTGAAGGAAAAACAGGAATTAGCTGAACAGAAAATGAGGGAAAGCATACCCATTCAGTGAACAGCTTGTCCAAATGTCATCCTAGTTATATAAGCCTCAGCTGATAAAGGCCAGAACTAAAGTCATTGTAGAGATGAAAAGGCAACAGACTCCAGAAAGCCTAGTGGATTAAACAGGATATGTTTACAAGGTCGAGAGTCCTTTTATACATTACCGTGCACTGCCATACTCAACTATGCCACAACCCACCGGGCTTTTAGTTCCTGGGGTGCACCCCACTCATTCCTGACCTTGGGTCTTTGCAGTGGGTACTCCCGCCATCTAGGGTAGATTCTTTCTCCCCAAACCCTCGCTCTCTGAGTGGCTGGCTCCTAGTCATCTGGTCTCAACTCATCTACCATCACTTACGGGGCCTGTCCTGACCATGCTGTCTTACCGTCACTCCTCTGGTCAGCCTATCACTCTTGCTTGTTTCTATTATTCTCAGGAACACAGGGTACTCAAAAATAGTTGAGTGAATGAGTAGGGTAAGCTAATTAATTGTACAAATGGCTTTTTGGATAGAGGTGGCTCTTTTAAATAAAGATGGCTTCATATAAAAACACAGCTTGAGCCAAACCTGTTGTCAAGGCAGGTGTGGGGAGGTTAATCATTGGCCAAAAGTATATATATGCTCCATGAAGTATCCAGCCTTGTAAAAAAACCTAATCAAATCATAGAACTTCCAAACTGTTATCTCCCTAACCTAAATGACTTCCAAAAGGAGGGTCTTGGTTAATACCCAATTATTAAAGGGATTCTACTGAAATTCTTAAGTAATAGAATAAAAGTTATATTACTGTAGACCTTCCTATCACATTCCTATACATTATATACATTATAAGGTCAATGTAAATATTTTCCCATCCACAATTTGTGTATCACCTTGAAATAATCAAGACCCCTAGAACTTTTAATAAAATTCCAAATACCAACAAAAAGTTTGAATTTTGATAATTGTTGCTTTGTAGGGCTAAAATACTTAACTTGATTCTGTCATTGTATTTTTGACTAATTTCTTATAAAAATACTCATTTCCTTAATATCTATTCTTTAAGTTCTGGGATATTATGAAAAAATGAAAAAAACACCACCCAGGGGTTTAATCAGTTGGGTGGTTCTTGCCCTTCAATCAGATAATTTTAAAGAAGCAGCACATAACATAACAAAAATTAAATATATATGTATATGTATATATGTATGTATAAGGGTTTTTTTTCTGAATTTGGTAAGTTTTTATTGAGAATAAAATTATCTTGGTTACAAGTCACTTGGCATTCCTTGCAAACATTTTTTTCTGTGACAGAGTCTCACTATGTCACCCTGGGTAGAGTGCTGTGTTGTCCCAGCTCACAGCAACCTAAAACTCTTGGGCTAAAGCAATTCTTTTCCTCAGCCTCCCAAGTATCTGGGATTGTAGGCACCTGCCACAACACCTGGCTAACCAACTTTTTTTTTTTTTAATTGTTTTTATCCTTAGTTCAGAAAGGAAGTACAATAAACTGAAAAAAACATGGAACAAAAAATTATTTGCCTTCCAAGAAAACCAACCTAATTGCCATAGGGTTAAGACTATTTACACTAGACACCTACCTAGTTGTTTTTGGACATTTTATTGATACTGTAACACAACTGTCATCTCTGTTTTCATGGTTCTGACGTTAATGACACTTTAAAAAAACATTTGGTTATATATAAACATACTTACCAACTATTCTTGAAATACTACATATGGAATACCTGGCCTAAGTCTCCCAGTCTATAAAAAGTTAACAAGTATTACTTCCCTGTTGGTCTTTTCATCCCTCTTCCTGGTATTTTATATTTGTATCTTGCATTCCATTGTATAAAAGAGAGAAGATATTTTTATTTATTCATTATATGTGATAAAAAGTAAGCTAAAGATACTTTCTTGACCACAATTGTAATAATCAAAGTATGCTTACAGCTAGAAAAGATGAATCTATAGGTGCGGTTATATTCATAATAAAATGTTAATTACTGGAATTAATAAGAGAGAATGGTGAGTGTGGCACACTTTTCTGTTCATTTGTTCATTCATGTGAAAAAAAATTTAATTAGTACCTGCTATGTAGCAAGTGCTTTTTGAGGCACTGTTTTGTATGCAACAATGAACAAAATACACAAAACCCCTCCCCACATGGGGCATACATTTTGATGAGAAAAACAACAAACAAAATAAAAAACTTAGTTATTAGAGATAAATTCTATGGAAAGAATAGAGCAAGGACAAAAGACAGTATATATGGGTGTGGTTTTACAAAAATACATACACAAGCTCATATATAAATGTATAAATTCTAAGTATGTAAAATATTTGAGTATTAAAAACAACTTAGATGCATACCATAATATTTATATTTACTTATAAATGACATACTTGTTAAACTTTAAGGAAGTTTATTCTTGTTTTAGATAAAAGTAAGTATGTTCAGCAATTTCATGTTTTTTTCCACATACACTCAAGGGAAGTTTCACAATGGGTTATAAGAATGATTTGGTCATGCTGGCAGTAATAATAGGGTAACTCTTACTAAGGTTGTACTATCTAATTTAATAATTGTGATTAGATACTTATTGCTTTATCTTCATTTAATATGTGTCACTATGCAAGTTTTGAGACAGATTGTATTATGGTCCATTATTTCTCTTCCAATGAACACAGTTGATGCATAGTTCTGATTCATTGGTGCAAATTTCAACTTGTTGGGCTTATTGGTGTTGCTGGGAGGGCTTCATTTGTTTGTCTGCACATATTTTATGTTTTCTTGATTTTTGTCTATCTCAGAACTTTCATAATGACCCTTGTATACATGTAGAAATTGTGCACAGAGAAGTTAAATTAAGCACCTTGTTCAAGATCACACAGAAAGTAAAACCAGGGCTAGGATTTAATTGTGGGTGATTTAGCTCTGCAACTAACACTTTTAATCATTATTACATACTGCTTGTAGAAGATGGGAAGATTTTAAAAGTTTGATAAATGGAAAAGAAGGAAGTAACATCATGAATAATAGTTTAGGAGGAAGGTAGATATACTGGGCTTGGAGTAAACATTATAAAACAATCTCAGACAAACTGTAATTGAAGAGATTAAAGGAAATCATATACAGAATATTTAAAATCATCTGCATGATATACTGTAAATAACTTCACCAACAAATGTATAGACAAATCAGAGATACAGAAATAACCTGCCTACTATAATGTATAAAAAAATTGGAATACAGTGTTTTTAAAGACCAGTCTAGTTAAATCACTTAGATTTAATAATGACTAGTATGGAAAGAAGAGGAAAATTAGATTAACATGGTTGTTTGACAAATTATAATTGTCAGTCTGACAGCTGATATGAGCGCATGGGGGTTGTGGTTTGAAAAGTATAGAAGCCAAGGTTCTGGCAGAAAATTAAGGCCTACAGGAAATAATTTGAATGACTCTTTTCATTTCTCTCGAGGGTGATTGGTAGTTAGTACAATTCTTGATGCATCCTTGGGAAGTTAATTCATTACATGCAGTGGCTGTCTCAAGGCATTTAGATTCTTTCTGGGAACTTCTCTGGAAGACTAGTTAGCAATGATTTCAAGGCAGTGCATTCAAGATACTTAGCAGAAATCCTAAGAGAATTTTATGACAGTTTTATGTAAGGGATGAAAGAAAGTTTTAAAGACCGAAGGAAGGCATGGGAATCAAATGTATTCAATGTTCATTTATATTTTAGGTTAATTTTCAGAAATTCACCTGGGTTTTACCTAATCCAATTATAAACTCCACACAGGACTATTGTTATAGTGTATAAAAGTGTTAGAATTTAACATTTTGTTATTTCATTAAATAAAAAAAAATTGTGATTTAGCAAGAAAATAGTCTTCACTATGCTATTTTTAATCCCAATTATGTATTTTATTTCCAGGGAACCTTTTATTATTTTATCAGGAGGTTTGTCATATGATACTGTAGGAAGAAGACCTTGCTTAACGGTGATGCATGGGAAAAGCACTGCTGTGTTAGAAATGGACTATTCAATTGTTGATTTTCTAACACTATGTGAAACACCATATCCAAATGGTAAGCTTTGCAGCTTTAAAATTCATACTCTATATAGACACCTGATATTCAAAGCAAAGACCTATATGCTGTCTAAGTAGTTTTCTTGTCCTGTTTTGCTAATTCTTACGGGGAAGAGATGCTACATTCATAACCTCACAAATTGTATTGCAGAAGTTTCAAAATTTATTATTTAATATTAGATATTAGTAGTAAGTCCTTTTGATGGATAAACAACACTATCCATATTAAGAAACATTTTAAAATTCTGTAAAAGAGTAGTAAATTAAGATTCTCTAGAGAAGCAGAACCTATAGAAGACAGAGATTGATTAATATAAAGGAATTTGTTCACACAGTTGTGGGAACTGATAAGCCTAAAATCCGTGAAGCAGGCTAACAGGCTTGAAATTCAGGAGTTGACGTTGCTGTCTCCAGTTGAAATCTCAGGCATGGTTTCTATGTTGTAATCTTGAGGCAGAATTTCTCCTTTGGGAAACCTTAGTTGATGCCCTTCAGGCCCTCCTTGGAGTGCATGAGGCCCACTCATTCAGAGGGCAATCTACTTTACTTAAAGGGTAAGGATTTAGATGTTCATTACTTCTAAAAAATATCTTCACAACAGCTTTTAGGCAGGTGTTTGATGAAACATTTGGGGACATCATAGCGTAGACATGTTGACACATAGACTTAACCATCTACAGCTAGTATATATGATTCGAGAGGAATTTAAATTTGAATCTTTTTTACTTCATTTCAAACTCATTGAGGTGTTAAGATATAAGCCATTAACAGGCACATATAAAACACCCAGGAAATATATTAAAGTATTACAGTAGAATTCTGTTATGTTCTTATGACAGCAAATAACGAAAATTTGTTCTTGAGGTGTTCAGATTTAAATTTTTGTTTAGTTATGTATGTCCAGCCTTAGAATTTCCAATATCATAGAAGTTACTGTGAGCCTCTTGTTTTACTCATTTTTACAAAGCCAAAATCATTTTGAGTGGATTATTAAACAGATTTATCTCATCTAAACTATACTAGCTTTAATTTTTTAAAACATGCATGAAGTACTGTAATCAGCATATTAAATGCAAAAAATAAAACAAATCCAAGCAAGAAATGTTTATTATCTAATATGCTGTCTGTTTCCTTTTAAAAACTGTTAAATTCATGCATTGTTCTCCTATTCTAGATTTTCAAGAACCATATGCTGTGGTGGTTCTTCTAGAAAAGGATTTAGTACTTATAGATCTTGCACAAAATGGGTAAGAAAATTTGATGGGCGAATCTTACCAGTATGTGATTGGGGAAAAAAAAAAACCTTCTAGTATAGGTTAAGCCCTAGATGTATATCCATAACCTTGACCCCCACATTTCTGATTCTCGCTCAGATTTCCCTGTTATGTTGAATTTCATGGAATTTACTTTTTTAAGTGAAAATTTGTTGTATTTCTGAAATTTTATATGCTTCATTCAACCCGACTCTGGAATCCTGGAACCACACAAATTAGCATGTTCAAAATGGATCCCATCATGGTTTAGATGGTTTCTCTACCTCTGTTCACTCTCCATACAGTGTGTTGTGCGTATCATTGTCAGATCAAGTTTCAGTGCAGCACCAATTGTGGTCCTGTCCTCTTTCAACCATGCTGTAGTTTTTTCACTAAAAACACCTCCCCAGTTTGCTACTCCCAACAGTAGGATTCAGGGTTTTTTCCCAACCTGGTATCTCACTGTGCTCTCTTTCCCCGGGAAAACCAAATTATGTGTTCTGCAGACTTCACATGGCCCTGTCTTCTCTTGTGTAATTCCCAGTAGCACAACACTCCACTGCCACTAAAAATGCACATCACTTTCAAAGTCAGCTTTCTTTTCTTTTTTAAGCCTTTCCTATCCTCTTTTTACCATCAGATCTATAAATCTCTACCATCGTTTTTTTTGTGACTTTTCATGATATTTACCATATTCTGCTTGGCCTATCGTAGGTGGTTATATGTTTACTTATAAATTCTTTGAATGTAAGCTCATTGTTTTATTTAATCAGAGAAATTGTTACTAAGCATGGTTTCAGTTGAGTTAACTCATTCAGTATTTCAGTGCTTCTCACTTAAGGGTGATTTTGCTCCCCACCCCGGGGATATTTGCAAAGTCTGTGGAGCTGTTTTATTGGGGCTGAGGCTGTTGCTCCTGGCATCTAGTGATTGGAAGACAAGATGCTGCAGCAGATACTCAGTGCACAGGGCATCCTCCACAGCAAGCATTATCTGCTCCAAAATGCAACAGCACTGACATTGAGAAAACCTGAAGCAGTTATTATCTGCCTGAGCTTTTGGTGATCCTAAATTCTCTTCAGTTAGGCTCTAACTATTTGTAATAATATTGAGGTTTTTCTTCTTTATTAAAATAAAAAGACCATTCGAAAATATTATTTCTATGTAACAGTCCTATAATAAATTGTTCTTAATGTGATTTTTTTAATTCCCTTAGGCAAGTTTTTCAGATAATTGAGACTTTTCACATGTGATCCATCCTGAGATAAATTAAGTCAAAGAAAATACTTTGCAAGTCACCTGTGACTAGGCATTTTACTTAGTGAAAGTGTCAATTAAGAGTATAGTAATAATGGAATCATTGAGCTAAGGAAACACTGTGTTATAAAGAGAAAAAAGTTGCTTGCCATTTTGTCATTTTTGTTAATGCATGTTGTTTGCGTTTTATCTTCTGGTTAGGGGAAGAAGGGTAGTGGTAGTTGGGTTCATTTTGTAGTCCATCAAAGAGTTTTCTGAAATTTTTCCCCTCTATTTTTAACACTGATTTTCAGTAGTAGACTAACCTAAGTTTGGTAGTTTAGCCACTTTGAATGTTTTATATATATTTTTAGCTGGTTGCCGGGTTTTCTAGACATTTTTAAGTAACTGTTCTCTTTCTAAGAACTTTAAAACCAGAAGAAAAATATCATTGTATATTTTGATAGGGTTCCATTTTAATTTACGAGTTTTGAAAGCATTTTTTTGCTTTATAAAATAAAATAAATTTATGTCTAGAAAATATTTATAAACAAATTTTATTTTAAATTATTATAAGAATAAGATAACTTTCTGGATTAAATATTGAACTAGATATCCTACTGATGGAAAAGAATTGAAAATTTGTATTAGCCCTGCTGATATAAGGATGTGAGATATCTGTTATCGAAAACTTAATGGTTAAGAGAAGAGTTTAAATTCTGTTTTAACTACTTGCTAGCTGGTGTGTCTCTAAGCCTTTTTTCTTCCGTAAAATGCCTATGTCATAAGTTCGATGCAAGAAGTAAATGAGATTAATATGTGTATTTACAACACTTAGTCTAGTATGTAGCACTTGGTATGTTGTTGCAACTATAGCTTTTCTATTCATTTTTCTAACTGAATATTTTTTACTATAAAAGATGTCAGCCTTTTTAACCTACTTACATAAATTTAAGTCAATTTGATTTCTGTGATAGAACATAGATTTTTAAGTGTTTATTTTTGTATTAATCATACTACTATAATTCGTTAATAAAAATTTTCCTTTTTCCTGTTGTTAAAGATACCCTATATTTGAGAATCCCTATCCTTTGAGCATACATGAGTCCCCTGTTACATGTTGTGAATACTTTGCTGATTGTCCTGTGGATCTTATTCCTGCACTTTATTCAGTAGGAGCAAGGCAGAAACGTCAAGGTTACAGCAAAAAGGTACTTAATGTTACATTTTAGTATAATGTATTTATTACCTTGAGTGTTTGATAATATTGAAGTCTTTCTATAAAAAATAAATAGACAGTCATTTTTGTAAGCAAAATATGTTGTTCAATCATTTTAATTCATCAGTATTTTTAGCCTAGATTTACATGTAAGTTGGATATGTATTATATATGCATATGTATATTCAGTTGCTTCATGTAGTGATCTTTTTCTTATAGGAATGGCCCATCAATGGAGGTAATTGGGGCTTGGGTGCTCAAAGTTACCCAGAAATAATTATTACAGGGTGAGTAAGTCTTTTTTCACCAAGTAAATCAATAATAGCTAAAAATAATTGATTAAGACTGTATGAATTTTAATTTATTGGAGTTTTCCTTTATGTTGTAATGTAGTAAGAAATAAGTTATCAAGAACCTACTAGTTTACCCTGATTTTTTTTTTACTTTTTACTAATTTTGATGACTTTAAAATAACAATATACATTTAAATAAGGAAAGAATGTAATTTTATTTATTACATTTTAACTTACTTGTGTTTTATAGGCATGCTGATGGGTCAGTTAAGTTCTGGGATGCTTCTGCAAGTAAGTATTTTGAGTATGATTTGTTATATGTTACCTAGTCATTGCTTTTATATATCCTATTTTGTAATAATTGAATAACAAATATTAATTTAAAATTTAGAGGCTGTAAATTTTATGCTTGATTTATCCAGTATATAAATTTAGAATTTTTAGTAGAGTCAGAATAGTCTTCATGATATTAGTAAATCAAGAATAATGCTGAATGAAAGTATTCAAGTTTTTTTCTTTAATATTTCTTCAAACCTTCTCTTCCTAACTCAAAGACAGGAGAAGCATGAATATGTTCCACATCAACAGAAATTTCTATAATAATTTTAATGCCAACTCCAAACTTAATCTCAAAAGTGCATATTGTCTATACGAAATATATCTGGTGGCTACATAGTAGCAAAAAGGGAAAGCATGCTTTTAATGATTAATGGTTATGAAACACATGTGGCAGGTATTCAGTGGGAATCCAGTTAACTCTGGATATGTTTTGTTTCACCATGTAGGCATGTTTAATAATATTGATATTGGACTTTGTCTAGAAAAAATATGTAGAAAATTGTTTTAAGAAAAAAAATGCCCTTTATTATTTTCATTGTATTTATACATTTTTTCCCAAAATATTTTTGTTACTCATTTTTTCATTTGCTTAAATCCATCATGATAGTGGCTATTTTTTAATGAATACAATGAGTACATCTTTTTTGGTTAATTAGAACAATGAATGAACTATCTAAATGTATAATAGACTAATGTAGAGAGAGAAATGAAAATATAGTGTAAATATTTTACATAGGCTGTTTGTGTACTTAAGTAAGCCTGATAAATATTACTTTGTATTTGATCTCCTTTATTTAAAAATGTCTAACATGTTATCTTTTTTCTAGTAACTTTACAAGTATTATATAAACTAAAAACATCTAAAGTATTCGAAAAGTCAAGAAATAAAGATGACAGGCCAAACACAGATATAGTAGATGAAGATCCGTATGCCATTCAGATCATCTCCTGGTGTCCAGAGAGTAGAATGCTATGCATAGCTGGAGTTTCCGCTCACGTCATTATTTATAGATTCAGCAAACAGGAAGTGATTACAGAAGTAATTCCGGTAATAGTTTGTTAATTATTTTCAGTGTCACATGTCTGACATTTTAAAATCTGTGAATTTTTTATAAGACCTCACTATTTACGGTCAGTTATGCATAGAATTATTGAAAACACCTTAGTGTGTACACTGCCATCTCTCTTTTGTGAAAACTAACATAATTTTTGCTTATCTTTTTACTGACTGTTTAAATCCTTAAGTACATTTTATATTTTATTTATCAAAAGTAAATACGAAAAGTGAGTGTTCTCTGATTTGGTATTAATAGAACTACCACAAATTCTAAACTTATGCACACGTGCACATGTGTGTAGACGCCCAAACACACGAGCATTTTTTAAAAGTTGAGTGAAAAACATTTTCTTTCCTGAAAAATGCTTACCTACAGTAATCTTGCTTAATTTTACCTTTAAAAGTATTCTTTCCTCTGAATTTTTTATGTGTGTGAGTGTGTATAAATTGTAATTTGGGGGAGTACGTAAACTGCTTTACTTTTGTAACAGATGCTTGAAGTTCGATTGTTATATGAGATAAATGACGTGGAATCTCCAGAGGGTGAGCAGCCACCACCTTTGCCAACACCGGTGGGAGGTTCCAATCCTCAGCCCATTCCTCCTCAGTCTCATCCATCCACCAGTAGCAGTTCATCTGATGGACTTCGTGATAACGTACCTTGCTTAAAGTAAGTCATAAAAAATTGCAGAGATTGTTTGGATATTTTAATTTAGACACATTGTAAGTATTAGCAGAGCTACAGTAACATTGTCCTGTTGTGGAGCTAGATAGCATAAGAATGGTTCTTCCTCTGAATTGCTGTGGTTAATCTCATTCATTTTTCTATAGCGTCAAAAAGAATGTGATTACATTTTATGATTTTATCCTTAAAATAACTAGTTTAATCTTCCAGCATTCTAGTAGCATGGATCTTTCTCCTATGTATCATTCTATCTTAAAAATCCATTAAGTCCGTATTTATATGTAGATTTGATTTATGTTTAGCTTGCCTTTTACCACAATAAAAATTATATTTCTTACAGTCTTTAAAGACTCAATTGTTTCATAATCATTTTCCTATCTTATTCTGAATATTTTTGGTATCACATTATCTTTATTTAAAACTTTTTTTTCCCACAGTATAATCACTCATAGGAAAACAGTAATTAAGCAATGAGTTAAATAACAAAGTTCAAACTATCCTAAACTCATAGATCATAATGATTTTACAAGACAAGCAATTCCAGAGAGAAGAACGATATTGAAATATTTCTTCTTTTTTTATTGTTTATAAGATTTCCGGAATTATTTAAAGTTTTTATTATGTATTCCAAACTTAAATACAGAGACAAAATTTTGTTTTTTGTTTGTTTGTTTGTTTGTTTTTAGTGACAGAATCTCACTGTGTGTACCATGGTAGAGTGCTTGCTGTGGTATCATAGCTCACATAATTCTCTAACTCTTGGTCTCGAGTGATTCTCTGGCCTCAGCCTCCCAAGTAGCAGGGACTACAGGTGCCTACCACAAAGCCAGACTAGTTCTATTTTTTTTAGTAGAAACAGGGGTCTCACTCTTGTTCAGACTGGTGTCAAATTCCTGAGTTCAGGCTATCCACCACACCCAGCCAAATCTTGCTTGTTATACAGAGAAAAATTTGATATGGTTTCCTTTTTTTATGTCTAATTTATATTATTTAGTGGTTAAATTTATTTAATGGTATGGGCAGAAAAAATAATGAATAAAGAGTTAAAATTGTGATTAAATACACTCCATTCATGGGGAATTCAATTAGGATAATAACAGAAAAGTTGTTTTGGAAGAGATCAGAGAAATTCAGCAGAATGATGGGGGACAAAAGCTAGATTCTAGAAGGATTGAGGTAGGGAGTGTGTTAAGAAAAAAAGAATTTGCATTTAGTAAAAGAACCAATCTGTGACCTATTTTGTTTGAGAACTGCTCAAATTTCTTCGATTTTTGGATAATTTAACAATTGCCATGAAGAATATCTGTATGATCAGAAATGCACTCATGCCAAAGATAAGGCAGATAGATAATTTTATATAAGTCATTTTAAAAGTACAGATTTTTAAAATATTCTTTACATGTTTGAAAAATTTAAGGTTGTGTATTCTAAGCTACTGGTTCTGAAGCCGGGATAATTTTGCTTCCCCAGGAACATTGGACATTATTTCAAGAAGTTTTTAGTAGTCACTTTAGGGGGAAGGGGAGTGGTATTTACATTGAGTGGGTAGAGACCAGGGATGATGCTGAAAACCCTACAGTGCTCAGAATGGCACCCCCAACAAAGAATTGTAGTGATGGGTAAGAATCTCTGATCTACACCGTGTAAGCATGAAGGTTAAGTAGCTACACTTCTCGGGAAGGTCTCAAGTTTCTCTTTTCTCTCTCATGTACATACGAACCCACACACACTTCCTTTTAGCTACCATTTAGCACATATTTAGGTGAAATGACACTGGAAATATAGAATTCTACATTTTTTTTCTCTTTGTTACTTACTTGATACTACTTTAAACTTAAATATGTTAAGTTTCTATTAATTCCCTTTCTTGTGGTTTAAATGTTTTTGCAAGCTCTTAGTTAAATTTAATTTTTATAAGCAAATAAAGTACAATTTGTCTTTTGAACATATTTTGTAACATATTTTCATATTTCTTTAGCAGTGCTATCAATTACTGAAGTGGCATTTTAACAACATAATTCCATATAAATATACATTATCTTCAACAAAATTAGAATACTTTATTCACTTTGTACTTGATAATTTCTTACGCCTCCGAATGTTCTTAGGCTTGTGGCCAGAGATCTAGCAGCATAAAACATTAAATTATAATTCCTACCTGAAAAATAAGCAGCATCTCTGCGCTGCTTTCTCACGACAGCGTAGGTCAAATGAAATAGGATTGACAGGGGCAGCAGTGCCGTTGGACCAGAGTGACAAGACCTTTACCTTGGCATTCTAGGTTAAAGTTTAAGGCAGGCCTGTAGGTGAGTTCTTGTCCTCTGTTCTTGGGAAGGCTTTTCTCCAGTTTTTTCCCTGACTGAAGGAACAGGGTGAATAGTTAAAGTAACAATCAGGAGTAACTTTTTTTTTCTGCTGCTCCATTTTTTTCAAAATTTCAGGATCTTACAGGAGTATCTACATTTTGGTTACATAATTTGCTTTTATACATTTTAAGGCAAAGTTCTAAGTGTGCTCTTCTCTTCTAATGTGTGCATTGTATCGTTAGGTGTGAGTTCACCTTTTAAAACTACCCAGCCAGCAAACTAAACATAGAGTTCTGCAGTATACAATCCACTTAGAAACTACTATTGACTTAATTCCACAGTTGTGAGTTTTCTTTACTATTCATGGATCTAAGATCATTGTTTCTGTTATTTGTTGGGAGGGCATTTCATACTTGTGATGATATCTTTTGGCACACTATTAATCTTTGACAATTATTTAGTAGAATATTATTTAATACAGGAATGCTTTTCCATGTTTTTTTCAGAGGAGTCCTGGTAGCTAGAAAATCTCATTAGCCAATTCAATAATATTCTATGTAAGCAAGAGTCCTTTTTAGTTGTCATTAACTATTAACTTGTATGTGTGAGTATACTTTACCTATTTTGGAATTATACGCGCAATTATGTATAAACAAATTTTTTCTTAATCCTAAAAAATTAATGTGACTGATTTGATGATAATGTTATTTTTTGCCCTTTTGAATATCATTATGGACTCCAAGTATTTTTTTTATTGGAAAATGGTTTTAATTTATTGAATTTTATTAACTTAACATGATTTTTGTCATAGTTGCTAGAGGAAGCATCTTTTAAATTGGTGTTTGAGAATTTTTTAGCACCACCTCAGAATTTTTGTGACTATTCTTAATCTATTTTAACAAGATATTCTAGACTTACCTTGACCTCTGCCTGCCCTCTCACATAGAATCAGCTGTTCTAAGAAGTCCTGGGTCCTTTTGGTGGAGAATAGAGTAAGGGATAAAATATGACTCCTAGGAATACATGTAACATTGTTTTAAATAAGCACTGTAATATACTATCTGGTAACAAGAGCTAGAAAAAAATAAGCATTTTTAAAAGGCATAATTAAAATTTATACTTCTTACTGAATTTTCACATTACTCTGTAATAATGTTCTCAACCTTCCTAACGCCAGGGTGCATTTTCATTGTTACTAAGGGGTCACCACCCACAGGTTGAGAACCACTGCTCTATAATGTAACTAACTAATTTTTTAACTTCTTTCTCAAATTATTCTTTTCTTATGATTTTATTAATTTGGAATTTTTCTTTATTTATTAACAAAAATTAAATCCAAAATTGCAGTATGGTATGAAAATTATTAGTAGCAGTAAAACTAATAGGTGAACAATAAAATACAGCATTACAGTTTTAGATCGTTGAGCATAACTTAAGAGATCAACTTACTTTGTTTTTGAGTTATGCTAACCTTCTGTATAATTTTATAAAATCATTTTATCTTGAGATTTTTAATGTTTTAAATGATAATTCTTTTCTGAAAGCAGCATTTTTAATCAGATACAAGTAAAGTGCCTTATGGCTCTGTTCTATGAGATGGCTATAACTCTCAAGTACTTTGAAGTTAAAAGACATGTCTGAGAGATTCAGCCAGAATCAGGCCACCTATAATTGCTACTTAGTGTCTACAAAGCAACCCAGTAATTACACTGGTCTTTACTCTCATCTATATTCTTAACACATAAAGAAATAAAATAATTTCAGATGATGATAGAAGCATCACCTTAATTATTGATAAAGATGATGCCCAAGGGCAAATTGAAACTTCCAAATACTAACTTATCCTCCTAGACCTGGCAGCGTTAAGTACACTGCCTTTGTAGAAGCACAGGAGAAAATGGGCCCTAGACAGAGTTGCTCCCAGTTCTTTCCCATATTTACCTGCTACATAAGGCACTCGACTTTGCAAAGGGGTAGAGAGAGACCAAGGAGTCCAACTAACTTGACTCAGGAAGAAATACCAGATGTGGCAAACTAGTCCTGCTAATTGCTGACCTGACTCATGTGTGTATGTGTGTGTGTGTGTGTGTGTGTGTGTGTGAGCTTTGTATCCTTGATTGCTTTTTTCTGGTTAAATGAATAAAAAAATTCTTGTTAAACTTAATATATGATGTTATTTATTGATGTTTTAAACTATAAATCTAAATTACAACATTAAAGGTTTAAAATTTGAATTTTAACACAAATATAAATAAATCATAGCAAAGCATATTATAGGCTGAGTGCAGTGGCTCATGCCTGTAATCCTAACACTCTGGGAGGTCGAGGCAGGAAGATCCCTTGAGCTCTTGAGTTTCACATCAGCCTGAGCAAGAGAGAGAGAGTCCATCTCTACTAAAATAGAAAAATTAGCTGGGCCTTGTGGTGGGTACCTATAGTCCCAGCACTTAGGAGGCTGAGGCAAGAGGATGATATGAACTCAGGAGTTTGAGACTGCTGTGAGGTAGGCTGATGCCTAGTCTGGACAACAGAGTGAGACTTTGTCCCAAAATAAGTAAATTAAGGAATAAATGAATAAATAAATAAAACATATCATAAAGTAAGAACTCATATATAGTTATGGTTATTTTGATTCTTATTTTAGGCTTTATATAGAACCCATGAACTAGAACATATATTATAAACATGGGGCTTGCATGATAACTATATTTTTTTTTCTTCAGCCATTATGTTAAAATTTATTTATGGTCTGGATAATTCTCTCGTTACCTTACTAAAGGACCAACTTTGAAGGCAGAGTCATTATGTTCAGGGGTATATCAAAGAGAGATACTAGTGTCTTAATAAAATTTTATATAAGCTGATGAAAGATATATCAGTTTTTGAGATTTTTGTCTAAAATCTGTATTTAGTAACAGTTTTTAAAATCATAGGCAAAGTTATACCTCATTTTTTCTTAATAGTCTTTCAGGTAAATGCATATCTTCGTTAACTTCATATTGTTTTAGTCCACAGGACTAAAGACCAATTTCTTAAAGTAAACATAACAAAAATTGATGTTAAAATATAATCAATATTGAGATATTTTTTCATATAAAATTCTTGGCTTGGTGCCTGTGGCTCAAGCAGCTACGGCACTAGCCACATATACCTGAGCTGGCGGGTTCGAATCCAGCCAACGCTGCCAAACAACGATGATGGCTGCAACCAAAAAATAGCCAGGCGTTGTGGCTGGCGCCTGTAGTCCCAGCTGCTTGGGAGGCAGAGGCAGGAGAATCGCGTGAGCCTAGGAGTTCGAGGTTGATGTGAGCTGTGATGACACGGCACTCTACCCAGGGTGACAGCTAGAGGCTCGGTCTCAAAAAAAAATTCCTTTGTACGTGATTGATTTTTTTGGAGAAATATTTTCAAGTCAGCTGTTTGATTTGTTCCTTTTTCAAATGAAATTTTATGTTTTTATGTATTTTAATTGTCCTTTTGCAAGGTATTTATTCAAATAAACAATCATTTTGAAACTCTGAAGTCTCTAAATATCACTTTAACATTTAACATATATTTGCACAGATTATGTAGCTTTCATTAAAGTTCAACACTTTGTCTTTAAATAGTAAACAAATTAAATATATTAAAAGCAGCAAAGTGACAACTTACATATAACTATTGTGAACATAAAATGTACCACCCCCTTCTCATTTTATAAGTCTAAAAGCAAACTTAGCTGCCATTTCTTAATTAGTTTTTTAATTTTTTACTAGTTGAGGATTTTGCATCAAAGATGCCTGGCTTTTTAATTTTTCTGGTCACGTAATTATTAAACGTGCTCCTATATGCACTCCTAAAATTATCCTTGGAATGCTTGTTCTGCTCTTGAGATTCTGACCAAATGTGCACATTTAATAGGCCAGAGAGAGGGAGGATACTTCCTTGAACCTTACCCCTTATACCTAACTCATACAAGGAGACGACAGCCTGCTCAGACTCCTCAGCCTGTGCCCATGTCAAGGATGTCTCTGGGCAGAGGTGGAATGCATAAGTCTTTACTTCTGTCTGTTGAGAAGGACAGCTGCAGCTGATGAGTGAGTATTTCCCTAAGGAGAATTCAGGAATTTTGCATAAGCTGGTCTATAGGTCTGAATGCATTGCCTTGAAAACGTTGCACACCCAGAAGTGACTATAGCTCAGATAGCTATATTAGGAGTAGCTTCTGTGATTCTCACTTACTCTCAAGTCTGGACAAACCCATTCTTACCTAGCAAATATGCAATACAAAGGTCAGGTGTCATGACCTTCCTCATTACAAGTACCAACTAGAAATTCAACTGTATTCTTACCTCTGAGTTTGATGTTAGGACATTCAACCATGAGTCAGTGCCCTACTGTTTTTCTTTCATACACTTGTCACTTCAAGACCAAAGCCTTACGAATTGTTAAAGTAACCAGGCTTTACATATGGTTTGTTAGGGCAGTTGTTGGAGAAAGAGTCAATCAACATAACATGTTCAACCTGTGCTCAACTTAAAGTCACACCAGATTTCTAAATAATTATTGTTCACATTAAAAACAGAAGCCTTGAATAGCCAAGACATTACTCAGAAATAAAAACAAAGCAGGAGGAATCACACTACCAGACCTCAGACTATACTATAAATCAATAGTGATCAAAACTTCATGTTACTGGCACAAAAACAGAGAGGTAGATGTTTGGAACCGACTAGAGAACCAAGAGATAAACCCAACTACTTACCATTATTTGATCTTTGACAAGCCAATTAAAAATGTTCAGTGGGGAAAAGATTCCCTATTTAACAAATGGTGCTGGATGAACTGACTGGTGACCTGTAGAAGATTGAAGCTGGACCCCCACCTTTCACCATTAACTAAGATAGACTCTCACTGGATTAAAGATATAAACTTAAGACATGAAACTATAAAAATACTAGAAGAAAGTATAGGAAAACTCTTAAAGAAATTGGCCTAGGACGGTGTCTGTTGCTCAAAGGAATAGGGCGCCGGCCCTATACGCCGGAGGTGGCGGGTTCAAACCCATCCCCAGCCAAAAAAACTACAAAAGAAAAGAAATCGGCCTGGACAAATATTTTATGAGGAGGACTTCCCAGGCAATTGAAGCAGCATCAGAAATACACTACTGGGACCTGAT
This sequence comes from Arctocebus calabarensis, assembly GCA_963573935.1. Classification (NCBI taxonomy): domain Eukaryota; kingdom Metazoa; phylum Chordata; class Mammalia; order Primates; family Lorisidae; genus Arctocebus; species Arctocebus calabarensis. The sequence goes on along the minus strand of CAUYON010188677.1, from coordinate 4,579 downwards.
CAAACAAAAGCTTCTGCACAGCCAAGAACACAGTAAGTAAAGCAAGCAGACAGCCCTCAGAATGGGAGAGGATATTTGCAGGTTCTGCTTCCGACAAAGGTTTGATAACCAGAATCCACCGAGAACTCAAACATGTTAGCAAGAAAAGATCAAGTGATTCCATCTCAGGATGGGCAAGGGACTTGAAGAGAAACTTCTCTGAAGAAGATGGGAACACGGCCTACAGACACATGAAAAAATATTCATCATCCTGAATTATCTGAGAAATGGAAATCAAAACTACTTTGAGATATCTATCTCCAATAAGATTAGCCCACATCACAAAATCCCCAAACCAGAGATTTTGGTGGATGTGGAGAAAAGGGAACACCTCTACATTGCTGGTGGGAATGCAAACGAAAACGTTCTTTTAGAAAGATGTGTGGAGAATACTTAGAGATCTAAAAGTAGACCTGCCATTCAGCCCTACAATTCCTCAGTAGGTATATATCTAAAAGACCAAAACCCACATTATCACAAAGATATTTGTACCAGAATGTTTGTTGCAGCCCAATTCATAATTGTTAAGTCAAGGAAGAAGCCCAAGTGCCCATTGGCTTATGAATAGATTAATAAATTGTATTTTATGTACACCATGGAATATTATGCAGCCTTAAAGAAAGATGGAGACTTTACCTCTTTCATGTTTACATGGATGGAGCTGGAACATATTCTTCTTAGCAAAGTATCTCAAGAATGGAAGAAAAAGTGTCCAATATACTCATCCCTACTATGAAACTAATCTATAGCTTTCATATGAAGGCTATAACCCAATTATAGCACAAGAATATGAGGAAGGGGGGGGGAGGATGGGTGGAGGGAGGGTAATTTGTGGGTCCACACCTATGGTGCATCTTAGAAGGGTGCAGGTGAAACTTACTAATTGCAGAATATAAATGTCTTAACACAATAACTAACAAAAACGCCATGAAGGCTTTGTTAACCAGTTTGATGAAAATATTTCAAATTGTATATGAAACCAGCACATTGTACCCCATGATTGCATTAATGTACACAGCTATGATTTAATAAAAAAAGAAACATAACGGATGCATCTTTCAAATGCACTTGAAGTTTTCTATTACCAGTATAACAGATGTTGTGTCAGAAAGTTTCACACTGTTATATTTGACTCCTTTCTGACATGCTTATCTAAACATGTTTAACCAATGTAAGTTTAGCATGAATTTACTAGTCCTAAAGTTTTGGGGTACATTTACCTCCTGCTGAGTAGTTCTACTCATACTTCCCACCATCACCTCAGACTTAACCACATGGTCCCCTAAAACTTCCTCTTTCTTTATCCTACTGTCCATATATTTTCCTCTCCTTCTTGTTCCTCCTTCCTTTCTTTACAATGTAGAATGACTCTACTTTTTTTCTCCTCTATTCTACCTCTACTCAGCCTCTCATTCAGGCATTCAATCACTATGACCAAGTATTATACTAGAGTATTAAAAGTAGCTGCAAGCTTAATACCTTCCTGAAAGAAAAATCTGTGTATTCTTCGTCCATAATGTGTTTCAATTCCAGCTTCTTTTTTCATATCAGAATCACAGGAACTTTCTAATTGGCATCCCTAGTGTACTCTGTCTTACCTATGTCCACCAAATTAATCTTTCCCAAATATTTCTGATAAACTTTGATTAGTTTTAGTTCTTCAATAATGAAAAATATTATTTTTGTGTAATTTGTCTATGGAGTACATTCATAGCCACTCACATTTTCCTCATCCTGTGATTATGTGGTAATATTTCCACTGTTTAGATGAAAAGGCTGCTAAGGGACAGGGCCCGGGCTTACCCTCCAGCTTTCCCCACAGAGTTTTCTTCTATCACCAAACCTTTGCGGCCAGACCACAAAGACCCTTGAAAGCAGTGGTTCTCGACTTGTGGGTCGCGACCCCTTTGGGGGTCAAACATCCCTTTCACAGGGGTCACCTAAATACATCCTGAATATCAGATATTTACATTATGATTCATAACAGTAGCAACAAAAATAATTTTATGGTTGGGGTCACCACAACATGAGGAACTGTATTAAAGGGTTGCGGCATCAGGAAAGTTGAGAACCACTGCTTTAAAGCCTGGTCCTGGTCTATCTTTCTATACTATTTCCTCACTTTTTCTATATATGCCTCCAGTATGATAACACTTATGCTTATCAACCCTCAAATATGGGTTTTCTGTTTCTTTTGTTAACGTATGTTTTACAAGAGCAATATTTTTATCACTATTCAGTACTTATTGGGGAAAGAGTCTGTACAATAAAAAATACTACCACCTCAAAGTCAGATTTTTTTTTTTAAGGCAGAGTCTGACTCTGAGGTTCAGTGCCATGGTGTCATCATAGCTCATAGCAGCCCCAAACTCTTTAGATCAGGCAATCTGCCCATCAACGACTACAGGTCTCTGCCACAACACCAGGCTAATTTTTCTATTTTTTAGTAGAGATGGACTCTCACTCTTGCTCAGGCTGGTCTCCAACTCTCGATCTCAAGCAATATGCCCATCTCTGCCTCTCAGAGTGCTAGGATTACAGATGCGAGCCATGGGCCTGGCCAGATTTATTTTCTAATAAAAGTAGTTATATACAAAAATAAACTGCTAACATTTGTTTTCAACTCATTATTTAACTTACATATTTTTAGTCTGTTTTAACACCTTTAGTAAAATCACGTTTTTAAATTTTAAGTCTGCTTTTCTAACTGGCAGTTTTTTTCCTGTTTTTAATTCCTGGGTTGCTGCTGCTCAGCTTTTGCCCCTCCCACAGTCTCCCGCCCTCCCCCTTCTCACCTTCCTCTCCTCTCCTTTTTCATCCTACCCCATTTTTATATGTGGAGTTTGCTTTTGATTTCTTATTTATGTTTATATACCTGTTTATATCAAGTTTCTGATTTTATTATTTTAAATTTCTAGTATAATTTCATATAAAAGGTTATTTTTGTATGGCTATGTATCACTTTATAATTACACAGGCTAATAAGATAATTGAAATGGGCTAAAAGGTAACACACTTTGATCTATTTCAGAGTTAAAAATTCGCCACTTAAGCAGTCTCCAGGTTACCAGACAGAACTAGTTATTCAGTTGGTGTGGGTGAGTGGAGAACCACCACAACAAATTACCAGCCTGGCAGTTAATTCTTCCTATGGACTGTAAGTATCAGTTTTATTTTTCTTATTCTATCATAGTACTCCATACCCCATTTTACTTTTTAAAATAAAAAGGATAGTATTTGTTACATCATCATCTAAAATAATTGGTGCATAACTTTGATTTCAGACTGAATTCATAGTTTTGTTCTGAATAACTTATTCTTTGTATGTATATACTACTTCCTGATATAAAGTTGAATATCTCAGGAGCCAATGAATTTTTTGAGACAAAATTCTGGATATGCGTCCAGAAATAATTTTCGTTAATATTCAGTATAGTGGAGATAAAACAATATGAACCCAGAAGACTGTAATAAATAGATTTTGTAAAGGTTGAATTGCAGCTATGTCATTTGTTTTACTTCTAAAATTAACACGTATGAGCTGTAAAATCATAGCAATGTTTAGCAGCAATGTATTCGTACATACTTTAGGTTTATTTGTTTTATTTATCAACTTTGCCTTCAAATATAGTGTTAATTACACATACTTCTTTTTACAATGTGATAGACTCATCAAGCGTTCTGTACATTTCACTGTTACTTTATTCCAAATATCAACATTGCAGTTTAAGATACTGCTTACTAACTGTTTGGTTCCAGAGCTATTAATCATGGATGGTTGACTGTCTCTATTCTTGATATTAGCCTTGGAACTCATTCGTTCATTCTTCCTAGTAACTACCACACCTGCTCTTACCTCTTGTACAGGGTACAGTTAGCCATATGTGGCCATGGGTTCCACGTCTATGGATTCAATCAACTATGGATTGAAAATATTCAGGAGGAAAATACAATTAAAAATAACAATATAATAAATAAAAAAATACATGTTTGTAAAAATAGTATAATAAACTATTTACATAGTATTTACATTGTATTAGGTATTATAAATAATCTAGCAATGATTTAAAGTGTATGAGAGTATAAAGTATATTTTGGGGTCTGTGGGGTCCCGGAACCAATGCCCTGTGGATACTGACAGACAACTGTAGACCACACTAACAATGATGATAGTCTTCTCTCATATCTTTTACTTTTGTCCCACAATGTAAACACATAGATCTTCTTTTAAATATTTTATTGCTCACAATCTTAAAGAAAACAAGCAGGGAATGAGAGAAGGAAGGAAGTTGCAAACCAGTCACAGGCTCATAGCTGTAGTGTGGCCTGTTCTATATGTTTTTTGCAGTGTGAATGAGTTGCCAAGATTACGCCGGCCCCATATACCGAAGGTGGCGGGTTCAAGCTCGACCTCGGCCGAACTGCAAAACAAAAAAATAGCCGGGCGCTGTGGCGGGCGCCTGTAGTCCCAGCTACTAGGGAGGCTGAGGCAAGAGAATCGCTTAAGCCCAAGAGCTGGAGGTTGCTGTGAGCAGTGTGA
>CAUYON010188676.1:0-26166 GCA_963573935.1 Arctocebus calabarensis | reverse complement strand
CTTGGTAGAGTGCTGTGGTGTCACACAGCTCACAGCAACCTCCAACTCCTGGGCTTAGGCGATTCTCTTGCCTCAGCCTCCCGAGTAGCTGGGACTACAGGCACCTGCCACAATGCCCGGCTATTTTTCTGTTTTGCAGTTTGGCCAAGGGCCGGGTTTGAACCCGCCACCTTCAGTATATGGGGCTGGCACCCTACTCACTGAGCCACAGGTGCCGCCCATAGTTAAATATTTTTTAAAAATTCTATTGATGTATTATACTTGTAAATTTTTATGATGTGCAGGTGGCATTTTGTAGATGCGCAGAATGTTGATTGATCAAGTCAGGGTATCAGGATATCCGTCACCGCAGTGTTTATCATTTCTATGTGTTGGGAACATTTCAAGTTTTCTCCTCTAACGATTTTGAAATACATAATACATTGTTAAACTCTTACCGTCAGACATTAGCTCTTATCCTTTATTTCACTGTATGTTTAGGCCCATGGACCAGCCTCTCTTCATCCCTCCCACACCACCACTGCCCCTTCCTAGCCTTTGGGAACCATGATTGATCCAGGAGATCAACTTGTTTAGTAAACAGCTTCCACTTATCAGGGAGAACATGTGGTATTGTCTTTCTGTGCCTGCCTTATTTCACTTAATGTAATGACGTTCAGTTCCGTCCATATTGCTACAAATGACAGGATTTCATTCCTTTTTATGTCCCAGTTAATATTCTGCTGGGTTTATATACCACATGTTATTTATCCATTCACCCATTGGCGGACACTTAGGCTGATTCTGTATCCTTGTTATTGTGAATAGTGCTGCAGTAAGCCTGGGGGTGCAGGTATCCCTTTGAGAAAATGACTTCCTTTCCTTTGGATAAAGACCCAGTAGTGGGATTGCTGGTTTTTAATCTTTTGAGAACTCTCTGTACAGTTCTCCATAGCAACTGTACTAATTTATATTTCCACCAACTGGCTCGGCGCCTGTGGCTCAGCAGGCTAGGGTGCCAGCCACATACACCTGAGCTGGCGGGTTCAAATCCAGCCCGGGCTCGCCAAACAACAATGCCAGCTGCAACAAAAAAAAAAAAAAGAAAAAGAAAAAATGGCCAGGTGTTGTGGCAGGTGCCTGCGGTCCCAGCTACTTGGGAGGCGGAGGCAGGAGTCTCGCTTGAGCCCAGGAATTGGAAGTTGCTGTGAGCTGTGATGCCATAGCACTCTATCCAGGGTGACAACTTGAGGCTCTGTCTCAAAAAAAAAAAAAATTAAATTATATTTCCACCAACAGTGTTAGGAGAGTTCCCTTTCCTCACATCCTCACCAGCATCTGCTGTTGTCTTTTTGAAAATAGCCCTTCTAAAGGAGCCGAGATGATACCTTAATTCTAAGTTTTTATTTGTATTTCCCTGGTGATTAGTCATATTGAGCAATTTTTCACGTACCTGTTGGCTATGTGTATGTCTTTTGAGAAATGTCTATTCCTGTCCTTTGCCTACCTTTTTGTGGGACAGTTTGAGCTTTTTTGCTGTTGTTTTGAGTTGTTTATTCTGGATACTAGTCCCTTGTTAGGTGGATAGTTGGCGGATGTTTTCTCCCATTCAACCTGTTTTCTTTGCTGTGCAGAAGCATTTTAATATAATCTCATTTGTCTAATTTCGTTTTGGTGCCTGGAATGGCTAAATATTTTTAGAAACAATTTATTTGAAGTATATAAACTATTTCCATAAATGTTCCTCTGAAAACTAAACCATATTTAGAAAATGTTACACAGATTTAATTGTGAATCTTTTGAGCAAGTAATTTTGCATTTCCATTACCTAAAGAAAGCTGGTACTGTGGAAAATAAATGACATGTTTTTCAAAGTGCAAGAAAATGATTAGGGCAGCCCTTTTCAGCGTTAGAATAGGACAGGGTAAGTTCTTAGACGCTAAATGTGGCCCAGGAATGTATATTAGTGTTGAGGAACTTGAGACCCAGAAGATTTAGAGTAATTTCAGTAGATTATGTGTAGTTTAGTGATAAGAAAAATTACAGTCTTTAAAATTAAACCTAAGTTTGTTATCAGTTACTAGCTTGGGCAAGTTCTTTAATTGCCCCAACATTGAGTTCCTCAGCTGTAAAATGGAGCTTTAAGTTTAGAGGGCATTTACTCTGAACCAGGCACTTTACATTGTTCTCAAAGTAAATTTCCTTATTCCTAGCTGCTTAAAAGAATGCCCATCTAGTGAAAAATGAGGAGCAGGGCTAGAAGGGGGGAATTGGCTATCCATTGTTTCTAACAGGCCTTTTATTTTATTTTTGTAAAATAGAGTCTTATTCCATCACCCTCAGCACAGTGCCGTGGCATCAGACAGCTCACGGCACCCTCCAGCTCTTGGGTTTAGGTGATTCTCTTGCCTCAGCCTCCCGAGTAGCTGAGACTACAGGCGCCTGCCACAACGCCTGGCTATTTTTTTGTTGCAGTTTGTCCGGGGCCGGGTTTGAACCCACCACCTTCAGTATATGGGGCCAGCGCCCCACACACTGAGCCACAGGCGCCTCCTAACAGGCCTTTTAAGAAGACCCTGCTTCTGTCAAGGAGCACTGCTGGGTGCTATAGGAAACATTTAGGGCATTGTTCCGCTGAGGTGTTCCCTAGGGGGAAACCCAGCACCACTTATTCAGGGTCTCCTTGGGAATCACTGACTCACAGAATGAAGTACCTTGCTGCAGGAGGGCAATGCTGCAAGCTAGTGAGGAAGCAGATTCCCTGTCATTTTGTTAATTTTGTCCTTTCTCATTAAACAGGTGGTTCCGTCAAGGTCCCAATCCCCACAATGGAGCACAGGACTGGATTTACTCTGGCAGCTACTGGGACAGAAACTACTTCAATTTGCCTGACATTTATTAAAATGCAGACGAGTCAGGGTGTTTAATCTACAAATAAGTCTTAAACCTATGTTTTTAAATTTTTTCCCTTGGTTTCTACTCATCTTTTAAAAAAGAAAAAAAAAAACCATTCATGAGATAACTTGCATTTCACCCAACAAAAGGCATAGGTGATATTGATGAAAGTCTTAGAAAAATGCATAATTTTGCTATGAGATGTACTTATTTGGAATACTATTTTATATAGAGGTAAGAGGAACTGCTGGAGAATATGCTTTTAATGGTTGCTGCTGCCATATTTACTGAGGGTTTATACCTAAATGTAACTTTAGCTTTATGGGATTATATAGTAATACCAAATCAAGTTATTTTGAATATTTTTATGCTGTCATGCTTGAATGTTTAGATGTTAACTTTGAAGTGTTTGAGTTCTCCTGTATAATGTTTATGTCCTCAAATGTAGAGATTATGTCATTTTGTAAGACTCAAGTGATAAGATGGCTTTTATTCATTCTAATCCTCTCAATTTTATCCCTTCCAATCTCCAGAAAATAACTATGCCTGAATATTCAGAATAGGTATTTCTGATTTGAAAATTCTAAAGAATTAAACTGGGGAAAGTATTTTAGTGCTCTAAACTTACCTTTACAACTTTCTGTAATCAATGTCTTTAGTTAAAATACGTTTAAAATTATGTATTTGAACTGAAAATATGTATAAAATCTAGTAATTCAAAATGCCCTAAAATACATGTTTTAATCACCATTACATGACAAACCTTTATAAATGCTTCAAATTCCAGTGGCAAATACCACCAGAGAAATTAAGTTGCTCTCATGTATTATAAGTATCGAATTATATAAAAGGAGGTCTTGTGCATTTCAAGTCTGCAAGGCACCTGTGTACTTAAAATATGTATGGAGACCTACTGTACAGTAGCTTTGCCCCTTTAATTGGGGTACACTGTTGTTATAGTATTTATCCACCCAAACCCCGGACTGAGGATATTGCTCCAAGGGGCCTTAGGTAGTTGCCAGTAAATTATTTTAATTGGTGTCTTGAAGTTAACAAGTGTTATACTGGAATAATAATCTACCTGATGCTAAATAAAGGCTTTAGAATGTTCCCAGAAGTGTGGTTTCTTTTAAAATTTCAAATACAATAAATTATCAAAAATGTTCTTTCAAAGAAATATTATGGATGTCTCAGTCTCCAGGGCCTAAGAGTGAACCAGCTACCTGGCATGCACAGTGGGAAGTGGGCAGATACAGTATTATAGAGGGATGCTGCTGTATTCATTTGGCACTCGAGTGCCAAATACAGAATTATCAAGTTTGAATATCCGCAAGAGTTGGAAATTCTGTTGCTTCACAAGTCTCAAATAATTTAAGGTCTTTGTATGGTTGTTTGTATACCTCCTAAATTATAAAAATAAGCAACACGAGGTTTTATTGCTTGCGTGACGTTTATTGATATATTGCGCTTGGTGGCCAACTCCACCTTGAATGTTGAATCAAACAGCGTCATTTTCAGCATCTGTTAGAAATAATGTAAACATTGAATTGTTTAATCATTAAACTGAACATGTGAATTGAGTGGAAGATCAGAAATGCAAAGTATACCCTCCTGCTCTATTACCAAGCTCTTAATTCATGCTGAAAACAGCCATTTTGACGATTGCACTGAAAGACCATAGCCCTGAGATATCTTGTAAACAGTTGTCTTTCCTTTTAAAAGTAGTTGATCCTGCCTATGAGTGAAGTCTAGTTTTTGTCCACTGGTCAGCTTAAATTTCCACAAATTGTTTTAACTGAATTTGTTGGTATATAAGGCATAGGAGCAAGGGTTCTAATAAAAACACGAATCCATTCTGCTTAAAACAAACATTGGTGCTGACTTCCCATTCAATTTTCAACCCCGATCTGTCTTTGCAGGGTGCCCTCCGGGGCCTGCTTTCCCCACCCCTTTCCTGCCGGGGGTCATGGTCAGCTCTCCCTGCTCAGGTGTATCTCGGCCAGAATACACTATTTAATAGTGACTATTTCAAGAGGGACTGTAGCAGTACTTCACATAACATAGTGTAATTTTTGGGTGCGCTTCCCCACTAAGGTATAGGTTCCATGTTTTGCTCACTCTACTGTCCACACGTGGAGGAAGGGCTAGCATAGGGTTTGGCATTTTACTGGTTGAATGAAAAATTTAAAAAGGACCTGTGAGTGCTAAAACTGTCTTAACCTATAGTTGATTTCATCTGTCCCATTAGCTCTTTAATGTGTTTCCAACCTGTCCACGCTATTCAGTGCTCCATCTATAACCAGCACTTCTCTTAACCTCACTCTCCATTTGTTCCCAGTTTGTCTTTGCTCCTCCCAATTCCTTAAACATGCCGCTAGATTGTCTCATCCCTTTTAGAAATCCATCCCCTTTTTGGCCATCGGCCATGGTGTCAGACAGCAGCCCAGGTATTCAAAGGTGACTGCGTGATGACTCGGTCGGTTCACAGATTGGGCACCAACCCCTTTGTGAGTGTCCTGCGGTGCACCTGTGCATTCACTAGTCATGGTGGTTAAGAAGGTGGGAACAATAACCACATCACGTTAGAGCAGCCCCCAACTCACTCCGTGTTAACTCTTTAATTTTCTCTCAAAATCTCGAGGTCAACAAAATGCTGAAACCTCAAGTGTGTTAAGGCCCACATTTTATGGTAGGAAAATTTACCTACCAGTTTTAAGTTTCTGCCTTGCGAGCATGGGCAGTAGTCACAGTAATTTCTCCAGCAATACCGTAACTTCCAAAGGGAGTACGTTTGTCACCAGATCCTGAACTTTTTTTGGCTACATCTTCTACTGGGAATGCGAGTGAAAGAAAAACAGGGCTTTGTGGTCTGGGGACATCTTGTCCACTCGTGGGAGGACTAACATTCTGGGGATTTAGGGTGTGTTTCTGGAATTTCTGATCTGCAGGAACAGCAATGGGCACTTGCACTGCAGCGTATCTCTTCAAGGCGTCCCCCTGTGAAACAACAGTGTGTCCAGGGAGAGGCTTCCACTCCTGCGCCTCCTGAACATTTGAGCCTACTAAAATAAAGGGGGGGGCACCGGTCTTCTTGCCGTCGTCCATCATCACATACGTTGGAGAAGTGACTTTCGGTGGATGCTGCACCAACTGCGGATCCTTATGATTAGATAAATAGAGGGTTGCTTGGGGGAAAGGCCCAGGTGCAGGTGGCGGTGATGGGCGACTCTGTTGATTCATATCAGTTAGACAATAAAGGGTCCACATGTTAGAATATGGTGGTGGTTGTCCTGCTTCGCTTGTTGCTATTGCTATAAAAAAAAAAAAACAACAAAATTTGCAGGCATTAAAGGTTTGGTCTCTGTATCAGGCGCTATGCACAGTAATGTCTTTGTAAATCTTTTTTACATATAAATAAACTAATATGTGCCATAAAGCATGCTATAGAGAGGGCTAAAGAATTGTGTTTGGTAATGCGAAAAAACAGTGAGATTCTCCACAGTTGGAAAATGAGGAGAGTGCTGTGACAGCAAGTGGTAGAGACACCACAGTTGTGACTAAAGCAGCAGTCTCATCCCAAGTTTCCGTTCCCAGCTACTTTACCTTTCACATATGGCTTCTACAGGATCCTCAGAAAGGAAACTGAGGCTTAAAAAAACTTTTGACTTTACCAAAGAGTATGTTAAGCCACTGGAAAGAGTGTTCATGCATCTGCATAGTGGGTCTTCTTGCCTAAAGAAGTCCACCCTGGGCGTCATCTGCATCACATACTCTGCTATCGCTAGCCCTTCACAGGCACTACTATCTCCCATTCATGCGTCACCAAACATAAAACACCTCAAAATCTAGGACTCAGAACTCCAGAGAGCCTCCTTTTAGGCAAGGCTTGAAATCTTAAGTCCTAGGTAGCAGTAAGAGGCACAGGGGTTAAGGAAAAAAAAACAGGTCTAGAAATGCCATCCATCTCCTTAGACCAAGGAATGTATAATGCAAGTGTGACCTGCCTAATGAAGACAGTACTGTCTTGAAGAACCAAGTCCCAGAAGATGGGACCTAGGAGAAAAGGTTCCTGATGGGGGAGTTTCACTTTGCCCAAAATGTGCTGAGTTCACCTTTCAACACTGGGCCATCTATCCCAAGTGCAGCATTTTTTTCTTCCCCAGAAAGGAAAGTCCCACTCTGCACATTAAACAGATTAAACTGATCTGTTTTCAGTAACTTCAAAGACTTTCAACTGATCCTTTTTCAAGCTTAGTAAAAAATATGTCCACGCGAAGTCTAGTTTTTGCAAAGTGAAGAGAGTTTGAGAACTCAGCCTGAGGAGCTGGGTGGGGGCGCTAAGTGCTTCAGCACCACTCCGTTTTACTTTAGAACTAGGTAAGCAGTTGAAAACAGTGACTTGGTCTGGGAGAGCTGCTTAAGCCAGAAGCATAATGCCAGCCCCACCTGCTCTGCTCCCAACACTGCCCTCTGCCTTTCCAGCTGTGCAGAGTCCCTGTCACACTGCCAGACACAATCCGCTCGTTTCTAAACACCTGCTTTTGTACACTTGTTTATCATTCAGGGCTGAGAGAGTTTCTGCAGAAGGAACGGGGAATCGGCACGTGCATGTCCCTTCTATCCCTAACAAGGGACGGGCCCTGCATGTGTCTGTGTGAGGCAGGAGGGGAGCAGACCAAATGCCATAACGGGATTGAGACGGAGGTCACATCATGTCTGTGTCACAGGAAAACATGGTGACAGGAGCAGCCAAGCGCGCAGGTTCATGTTGGCACTTGGGGAACTGCTGGCAGAAAGCCAGTCACCCGCACTGCACCCACTGCTCGGTGGCCTAGCTCCCCTTCTGCGGCTGCTGTCTCCCTGCTCCCCTGTGTGACAGAAGTTCGACCCGACCTTTCCTCTCTCCATCCGGGTATGAAGCTGCTCCCTCAGCTGCAGGAAGCTCCTAGCACGAATCAGCGCAGCACCCCGGACCTGCCTGCAGAGCTCTCCTGACTCAGTGCGAAAGCAGTCAAACACACCACCATTTCTTCCACTTTTTAAAATGCCACAGCCTATGTAACTGCATTGCTGTAGTTCAGTTTTACATTCACAAGTGAGCAATTTCAAACCAACACCCCCTAATTAGTTTTGCAATAGGAATATTCAGATCACGTGAATAGATTCTGTGCCTGGTGACAGGCTGCGGTGTTGCTAGCTGCATAGTATATCCAAAAGTGCTAGACCACAAAACAGGCCAAGCTTTGGGGATGTCACTTTAAAATCACTCATCTCGTAATAGGAAAATCTCAACTACAACAAAGCCTTTAAATAGGTTTGGTATTTTAAAAAGAACTACTGAAATTAAAGATTCTGACTGTTTGTGGGGAGCCTACGTAGATGGTTACCTGAGAAACAGATGTCACCTGAAATGCAATTTAGAATCATGTAAGTTTCTGATTTTCTTACCTGGCTTCATCAAACCTTGTCAGGTGCTGCTTCCCCTTCTGGTTCAATTTCTGGTGCAGTGAGACCTTCTGGAGCAGGAGGGATGGAGCCACGGGATGGCTTTACACGCGTACCTGACCGCACTGCCTCTGCAGCTGCCCCAGAGGACGCACGCCTGACCTCCATCTCCTGGGGGGACTCCTCCTGCCCATTTTTGTCAGAGAGTAACGAAATGATCTCCACTTCAAGATGCAGAGATTTTTCAGAGCTTATGTGGATGGATCCCTCTGCCTCCAGGGGTTGTGCAGAGACCTCAGGCAGATTTTGCAAGTAAGTGTCAGAGAGCAGAACTGTAGCTTCTGCCTCCACGTGCACTGAGGAGTCATACCGTGCATCCTCCTTCACCTGTGAAAGTTTTACAGACTCTACCGATTTTTTAGACATGCCTGAGAGTGTCCTGTACACTACAGGTTTGGGATTAACTGGTGGTGACTGCTCACTTTCCTTAAGGCAAGCAACTTGTTCAGTAAAGGGAATAACTATTTGTTCTGGCATTTGCTGGATATAAACCACTCCTTCAGTCACAGGCTCATCTTTATAGATAGATGATATATGAACAGTTGATGAAACCTCAATATCAGCCTGCAAAGGGACCTCAGGAGCTTGTTCATAAGCAGGAGGTTGTTGTTCATCCTGCAAGGGGAGTGAGGAAGCCGTTGATGGTTCAGCCCCATCGTCTTTAGGTTTAGGACCCAACTCTACATGGACAGACTTTTGGCTTGCAGCCTGCATTGCTACCACCTCTCTAGAATACACATGAGGTGAGGCCACCGTGACATCTTCAGCAGCCTCTGAGTCCAGCACCTCCTTGAGAAGAGGCATACTGGTCGCCACATCCACCATTAAAACGTCAGATTGATCAGAATGACTAGACGAAACTTTACCTAACATCTGAGCAGCAAACTGAGCTGGGTCAGCTGGGACGTAGGCAAACTCTGGAGAGACCCCTGCAGGAGACGGTGATGCAGGTGGGGTCGCAGTCTTCGGGGTGGCTGGCTTGGAACAAGGACCACGAACTGCTTCAGCTGCCTGCTCAGGCTCTGGGAGCTCAGCGTGAACTGATGGGAACTGGGTGGTCTTGTTGCTGTATAGTGGCCCAGCGATATTGTCCTCCTCTGTGTCTGTCGACTTTTCCATCCGTGTAGGCTGTTGAGGAACTACAGATTTTCCTTCTGGTTCTTTTACACATTCTGGTTTCTTCTCTTGTGTCCCTCCTTCTGACCACTTCTCTACTAAAATAACAGCCAGACGGGTTACTCAGCATAGAGTCCCACCGCCAAAAAAACAGAAGAATTTTAAAGAAAGCCGTAATAGGCTGAGCATTCAATTATCAATATAAACACAAGTACAAAATGTTTTTGCTTTATTTTCTAACAGCTGTGATTTAGTGCAGGTAACGAAGCCTTCCTGTCCTTATCTGCTCCAAGATCCTCATTTCCCTACAAATAAGTGACTAATTTTAATGACAATAGCAGCAAAACTCAATCAGATACTATCCTAAGCCAGTCAGCATCAGGGGAAAGATCCTAACTCTGCTCAGAAATAAGGAAGCTGGAAAGCTCCATGGAAAAAAGCTCCTGATCCAAACTTCCACACAAAACTGAGAAAAGAATAACAAGGGGAAAAAAGACTGACGTGGGCAATAACTTACCTAAGCTTCGGCTGGTGTAATAACTTAGTAATGACACAGACGCTATCACATTAATAAAAGCATTCCTCAATTTAAGGAAACTTAATGAGAGCAGTGCCTGTGGCTCAAAGGAGTAGGGCGCCAGCCCCATACACCAGAGGTGGTGGGTTCAAACCCAGCCCTGGCCAAAAAAACTGCAAAAAAGAAAACTTAATGAAATGGTAAGCTAGGAGACTACTTTATTAGGAAACATCATATATTCTAACCTAAAGATGGTAGCACCTGCTAGCAGGGTGTGGTTGTGCAGCAAAAGTCATACTGATCCAAATAAGAGGAAAACAAAGGGATCTCTGGATAGGAAAGTAGAGATTTCAGTGAACCTCCAGGCCTGAGGAAGATTCCCGTGGCCCAGAAGGTCTCGACACTGCAAGTCTTCAAAACTGGAAAACTACTTTGTGCCTATCACCCCCACACCTGTCTAGCCACCTTAGTTGTTATTCATCAAAATTTTTCCCAGGAATTGGAGGTTGCTGTGAGCTGTGATGCCACAGCACCCTATCCAGGGTGACAGCTTGAGTCTCTGTCTCAAAAAAAAAAAAAAAGTTTTTATATCTGCTTACTGAAGATTTTTTCTCGGGGAAACATTTTTCTAATATCATAATTTGCTTTACAAGAATGTGTTTGGTTCAAGTCCAAGTCTTGTTTAGTGACATGTTTTTATAGGTTTGGCTGCATCCCACAGAGCAGTGTCCTGCAGTAGCTCCCTCAACATTGGCTGTCGATTTCTTGTCAATTCCAATTAAAGCATCACATTCTGGACGAGGATATCACACCAAATGCTCACATGCAGAGAAAAGTTTCAAAAACATGTAACAGCCACATCTATCCTTACTTCCCTCTTGCTTAGGACAACAATCTCATTTTCTTAACCTTCACTTCTCTTCAGGACTTCTCCAACTTTTTAGCAAAGCCCTCTCCCACTCCAAATACCTTTGACTTAGAACTTGTGCTATGTGTAACACACTGGACTAGGCACTGTTGAGGACAAAAAGATTATTAAGGTAAGACCTTCCATGTTATATCCAGTAGGAGAGAGAAGACAGACAACACAAATTTGATACATAAAAAACTACAGGTACCCATTAATGGTACGAAAAAAGATCTTGGGAGTTCTGAAGAGGGGAAAAACCTGACCTTTACTTGTACCCTTCAGGACACAGAAAGCTACAAATAATATTGCTCCCACCAAAACCACAAAATCTTAACATTTCTTGAGTCCAAAGAGCTGGGGTCAAAAAATAACCAAGCAACCTTATTTCCAAAGAGGAACCAGCCCTTCAGGGAGAGAAGAGACACAATAACAGTCTCAGCTGTGGCAGAACCCAGCGAGAAGACACTGCCATCACACTAGCTGGTAAGAAGGTATAGCTAAAACCATAATGTAATGAAGGCCAAAGGTGGGCTACCATGTCAGTATGGAACAGCCTGGCACTCCAGACCCAAGAGACTTCAGTTACTCTCCAGAAGCACTTTTCCACAGGAGCAAGATAGAAGGCCAGAGAGAGCAAGATCTTATACCGAAATCAGAGGCTCCTACTGTCAGCACGGAGGCAGGCAACACCAGCCTGAGACTAACCACAGGTGCAGGGCAGAGTCTGGCTGCCACACGGATGGAGGGTGGGAACACTGGGAGAAAGCCCCATCTCCAAGAGGACAGGTGCATATGGCCAGCGTAGGCCTGAGGCTGGAACAGGGTAACAGGGAACCTCCTGGCTTGTCCACTGCCCAGCACTGAGTCACAAGAGATGAGAGGCTGCCACCAGATGTGGGGCAAGAAAATCAAGAGAGGCAGGCAGGGAAGGCTGTAACCTGAGGGGAAGCCCAGACTGTTAGAAACAGGCTCTGGCTCTCCAGGCCCACCATTAACACCAAGTCTTGGCAGCCCTCTGCTAGCAAATTTGGGCCTGTGGTACAGTGAAGGTAACAAGAGTTCCCTTCTACCATAAAGATTCACTGTCTCACCATTCTCAAACACAGCAGCCTGTACACTTCCCATACTTTCAAATGCAGTAACTATGCCTGGTATAGAAGACCTAAGTATTTGGACAATAACCACTGGGCTACCTGGGAAACCAGGCTCCTGGGGAGGGAAAGGGTGGTTAATGTTCTTGGACTTGTCTGTACATCCCGTTGATGAGGTGAGCAAGTTCCAGACTTGTTTCCAGTGGTGAACTGAGAATGCCACCAGTTCCTACCGAGAAGAAATTCCAGAGGTGTCCAAACTTTTTTCTTTTCTGCCACACATTGGAAGAGTAACAGTTGTTTTGGGCCACACATTAAGTACAGAAACACTAACAAAAGCTGATAAGCAAAAAAGAAGATTTATGCATACTTTTCATGATACCTGACACCACAGAAAAGCAGAACAGGCCTCAAGTAATCACCATGCCCCTGTGTGTCACACATTGAACACGCCTGGTGGATGATGAAATATTCCTGAACCAGGGCATCCCATTCTCCTGCCCATTCCAAAGTTGACCCTTGCTGCTATTAATCTCGCTTTCTGTTGGGTATCTCTCACTGCAACTCCAAACCTTAGGATTTTTAT
Organism: Arctocebus calabarensis; assembly: GCA_963573935.1. Classification (NCBI taxonomy): domain Eukaryota; kingdom Metazoa; phylum Chordata; class Mammalia; order Primates; family Lorisidae; genus Arctocebus; species Arctocebus calabarensis. The sequence continues at coordinate 13,567 of CAUYON010188676.1, read as the reverse complement.
ATTTTCCTTGGTCTTATAAGCTCCTAACTTCTCCCCACCTTGGTTATGCTCTCAATGTCACCAAAACAGTTTAAAAGTAGCTGATAACTCACAGAATTCTCTTTTCTATCTCTGTGGTCACTTGAAAATGTTCGTTAGGCAATGTAGTAGGAGTTATTTAGTTATTTCCCACGATAACCATGAGTTTCCATTTTTTTTTTCTTTTTGCCTTTCTTTTAGACATATATGTGCCCTTCCTTGGGATTTGACCGTTATATTCTCTTTTGCTGATAGTGATCCCAAATTTTCACTATGTAAACTTTGCCTTTTCTTATCTCCCCAAACTTTTTCATTGTTCTTCTACCAACTCTGTTTCATGCTGTCACATTCACATATTAGACGTTTAGACACACACACATGAAAAATAACTTTCTTCTAAGCAAATACACAGCACTACGTCACAGAGCCTGAGAGACCCTGGAGGAGACCGCTCCTTATGAAAAGGGACTGGAGCAGAAAGTGTGGTCAGAGATCCTTCACCCTGGACTGCAGTTAGACCACCAGGGCAGAAAAATGGGGTAGTTAACCTTATCTTAAAAAAAAAAAAAAAGTCTTCCAAGAAGAGTATGTAAACTGTTCTCCTAAGCAATCCATCTATTATTGTGAAATCCATTTCTCTCCGAGTTCACCGAACTTCCTCTAAAGACGGGGCATAATGTGTTAGAACGGTCTGAGTCACATTCACGTCTTCTAGGTTTCCATACATACTCACCAAATGGGCCAAATGGTTTACAGAAGACAAGTTTTTCTAATATCTTTCTAAGATTTGGAATCCTCCAAAAGGGAAGTCCTCAGGTTTTTTTTTTTTAAAAACTGATTTAATAAATCAGTATGATTAAACAAAAAATATTTGTGGGCATCATTTTTTTTTTTTTTTTTTTTTTGAGATAGAGCCTCAAGCTGTCACCCTGGATAGAGAGCTATGGCATCATTCTTAAGTATGAATGTAGGCTAGTCATGATGCAGTAATGAATCTAGTGTTAGTGCAACTCTTACCACTTGTGGCACTTACCTTTAATCTGATGAAACTGTTTAACCAGGTCTTTTATATCCAGAGAAGTATTCCCTGAAGGAATAAGCACAGGAAATCAAATACAGATACATAAAACACCCTATTTAAAATGATTTTTTTTCAAAGCAACAAATACATAATCTGAAGTAATAACAAACCTTCTCTGAACACAATAAGTTCTTTAAAATAAACTGCTGCAAACTGGGTGATGTTTGGTGGATTAGTTTTGAGAATGGCTCTGCTAACTCCCTCGAGCAGAGTCTTGAGGCCATAGGGTACGACAAGTCTGGGCTTTGAAGAAATCATTTTGGCAGGATATCTGTAATCTCAACTATAATGAAGAAAAACAAAGTCTTATAATTTATTCAGTATTAAAATCTAGGTATTTCTAGTCAAACAGGATCATTGTTTTTTAAATCACTCTTAATACTGACAGCTATGTGAAGATAAGCAATGTAGTACTTTTAAAGTAATGCATAGGAAGAACCCTGTTAACCCCCCCCCCCCCCCCAGGATGCTATCAAAATCAAAGAACAACAACAAAAATCTGCTTCAGTAAAATTCAGGGCATATTTTGTATAGTAATGTTTTAAGAAAGATACATTAAGCTCATGTATCTGTTTCCAAATGTCCTTCAAACCACACAGGCACTGGCTTTTCTATAATCCATCAAATACAGAGTTACAAAATTGTGTAACAATTGTGTAACAGAAGAAAATGTCTTTTTTCCTCTCATTTTTCTGTTATCCTCAGACACATAGCTCATGTTTAAGTATGCATTTTTTAGTCTTTAATTTTGTTTTTAACATTAATCAGAACAGGCCTAAGTTATTTGTGGCATCATTATACCACTCATTACCACAGGACCTTTCTTTTCTCATGTCCTTTCTTAACCTCTGCCCTAATTTTCCCTTATCTCCTCCTTCTGCCTTCTGGCTTTTAAATGGTACCAAGGATATAGTACAGTGCAACCTGTAATTCTCAGAGTTGCAGACACTGTCACTCCAAACTGTGTCTATGTACGTGTATGTGCTCTCCAAAAAATTGTCAAAGGCTCATAAATATACAAAATTAGAACAAAATTAAATATTTAAGGAATTCCATTTAGTGGTAAGGGAAGAATTATGATAGGAAAAACAGGATGAAGCAACCGGTAAAGTTAGCACCACAATGCAAGCAATAGGCCCTTCACTTTGAAAGAAGGGTATCAGATCAGTCCCTGAGCCACCAAGCAGCCATCACAAAATAGGAAACAGATGGTTAAATGATTCAGGTTTCCTGAGGTGGGGGGGAAAAAAAATCCGTTTCTTGGGAGAATCACAGCTATTCTGGATACTGAGGCCCAGGAGTAATTTCTCCCATAGGTCTTTCTAAAGAGAACAGTGTGATATAATGAACCATATCCTCAAAACCATCTCCACAGTAAATAAATTCATGGGGCTAAGTGGCACAGTTTATTACAACTATTAAAGGGGCCAGCCTCTATCTAACATAAAATAACTAACGTGTCATAGAAAAATGCTTTAAAGAACTCTTTATCTAACATAAAATAACTAACGTGTCATAGAAAAATGCTTTAAAGAACTCTTTTTATCTTTTTCTAAAACAGAGTCTAGCTTTGTCTGTGCCGTCATAGCTCACGGCAACCTCAAACTCTGGGGCTGAAGCCATTCTCTTGCCTCAGCCTCCGGACTACAGGCAGCTGCCACAACGCCCGGCTATTTTTAAAGACCCGGTCTCACTCTTGCTCAGGCTGGTGTCCAACCTGCGAACTCCGGCCAAAACCAAAATAAATCCATATAGGCCAAAGCAAATCCCTTGAGGATGTAGTTAAGTGGTTAAGGGCAGTGAATCCCTTAATGAAAACTTCCTATCAGAGTCTCATTTAACAGGTGTTTTACTCAAACCATCTCAGAGAACCAAAACGCAGCTTCGGCAGGCCTACATACTCAATGTAAGGGACATAGGCAGTATGATAGTAACTGTGTGACTGATACACTTATACATATATTGTACATAAAAATAATTTTCTAAGAAGTTCTCCAAGGTGAACAGTAGGCCGTTTGGAAAGCGGCTGGCAGGAGCCGGCTGGCAGTTAAGAGTTACCAACTGCGGGGACAGCGACCACCCCCTCGGTCCTGGATCTCATTCCACTTTGGGAACGTCTAGGGACCAGGGATGCTGAAGGGCAACCGAAAGAATCGTCCTCAGCAAACTTGGGGCGATCACCGTGACACCCAAGATAACTGCATCAACCGGCAAAAAACAGTCACAAATAGTGACGTTAGGGATGTTCCAAAGTGACAGCTTAATCCTCCCCAAATCTCTCGTTTCAAGAATACTTGTCAAAAACTAACAAAAGGTAAACCCTCCCCGCCAAACTGTACACTTCCATTTACCCACTGCACAGGTGTAACGCTCTGAGCGAGAAAACGATGCCTTTGGGGATGAGGAGACTTCAGAGCCACAGAAACTTAAATAAATGGCACACAAGACTCATTCCAAGGGCCCCTGCTGTCCGCAGTTTCCGAGGACAGTGAAGTGTGGGCGGAGACCCCGCGCCGACTCGCGTTGGCTTCCTCCGGAGGACAGGCGGCGCCCCACGACTCCCGCCCGGGGCCCCGAGCTCGGCCACCCGGGGCGCGGGCAGTCTCAGCGCCTTTCCCACGGTGGGCCAGCCCCTCTCCCAGGCCTTCCACTTCGGGGACCCTCCGCCTTCCCGGACATTTGAGGCTCAGTCCTCCTTTCCCCGCACGCCAGACGCCCCGAGGGCGTGACTCCGTCCACTGTAGCACACCGGGGCTTCCCTCCTATCTCGCCCCACCTTCTCCTTCCCGGCTATGCTCTAAGAAGCTTCCTCGTTGCCCCCTTGCCGGCGGCTCCTGAAGGAGAGGGCGGCCCGGCGGGCCTTTTATACCCGCGGAGACGTTGGTGCGTACGTCACAGAGCCCGTGCTCTCGGGGGCGGGGCCACGGAGGCCCCAGCCAATAGGAAGGCGGAAGGGACAAAGACCGGCACTCGGCGGGCGGGGCCCGTGCGCTGCCAGGTTTCTGAGCGAATACGAACCGACGAAGCAAACTGGCATTTCCAAACCGCCGGAGCAGGTCGAGGCGGGGCTTCTCCGCCTTTCCTCGCTAAAGGGACCGTTTGGAAGGGAAGAGATCTGTATCAGTTCTATCGTGACGTCTGTCTCTCCTCTCCACAAACTAATAATCGCCCCCACAAAATATTACTCTCTTGGGTGAGCTGTAAGAATTATTTCTGCCACGGTGTTAAGCCCAAAGAGAGTGAATAATTGTATGCAACAGAGCACTTTCCTCTTGAGCAGCGTTAATCCCTTCCCGTTTCTCCAGGTACAAACTCCCCACCACGCCATCAGCACAAGCTGCAAGGCAGCCAGTACTGTGCGTACCTGCAGCTCAGTTTCACCAAACTGAAGGAACCCCACTCACCTCTTAAAATGCCCGCTGTCTAATCTTCAGTTGCAGGGTCAAGTGGCTGTGCTGGGCATTAAAAACCACCATTATCACGATCATCCAAGCAGCCCTTTCAAATGTTTAAAAGTAACAAGAACCCCTGTAAGCCAACCGTTACATAGCACCATCAGGGTAAATACCTGACAAACACATTTTTAATTTAGAAGGAGGGAAGCAAGCCTTCCAGAGCACTTTGCAATAAAAAGCAGTGCGAAGGTCTCAGTGACATCCATGCTACAGACAACACTTTCTGGGGCCATTTATCAACCCATTTAATAACTATCACTGAGTGCCAGACACATTCTCTCTTCTTCTTGTGAAGATGACATATTGAAAAGAGAAACGTTTTACGATTTGCTGAGTGTATTGAGAGCTTTGCAAATGGTACATTTTCATCCTTGTGTAAAAAATGAAAGTGAGATGGTGCTGTTATGATTTCTGATGGGTTGGTTTATAATATACTAAACTGTCAAAGGTATAATGAATTGAGCCAATAAAAACCTAAGTAGAAACATCAGAGACCTTATTTATGGGTGCCGTTTGTAATTGGAGACGTTCATGGTTGTGTAGCCTAAATTCTCATTTCAATGACTGTTTTTGTCTTACACTGAAATGAAGATTGTTACAGGGAAAACATTTAAACAAGAATTTTCAAATTATCTCATTTGCTGCTTTGACTTCTTGAACTCTAAATGGTTGGAGGTAGTTTTACCACCTTCTTGTTCATTTTTCCATTTTGGTCACTCCTGATCTAACAAACATGTGAATTCACCTTCTTTTCCACTGTCTCCCTCCCCACACCCAAATCCTACACTATAAAAGTCCAGGGTGCCTGGTGTGGCCTCTGCATACCTCTCCCACTTGACTGTCCAGAGGCACAGACGTGTGTGCTGTTTCTCACCTCGGTGCTTTTTTCCCTCAGGTCCAGCCATCATTTTCACCTCATTGCATCCTTATGCTTTAAAACTCAGCTTGGAATCTCCTACCTTATGAAGTCAGTGGGCTAGAAAAGCATGTCATCCGTGGCCTCATGATACCTACTGTTCCTGTCTGATTCTTCTCCCCAATTTATTAAATACTTTAACAAAAGATGACCTAGGTCAATGTTTCTGTAATCCAGACCATCTGGATCAGAGTCATCTCAGGAGCTTGTTGGAAATGCCTTCCCAACCCCTACTAGAATCTAGAAATTAAGCATTTAGAGGTCACCTGGGTTATAAGTGTGTTGCTTCTATTTCAACCCAAGTCAACCAGGTTATGGAGCTCAGCCCCTTGCTAGTTTTCATCAAGAAGCCAGTTAAACTGTGCTCTTAGTGATTTTTGCGCACTTGAGTGAAGAAGGGGCACATCTGTTAGGGACCAACTTTTCGACTCTGTTGCTCTCTCCTCCTTTGCTCTTTTTGCATTTCATCTTCTTAGCTTGTAAGGCACCTGCCTCTACTGCAACAACTTCTTGGATGATCTGGGTTTAACAATTTTCTTTCTACAACATATACCATCCACAGAAACCGAAACAGTACAACGTGACTTGTTGAACGTGTCTTCATCGTATAAAGCCGTACTTAAATACTTGCCATCATAATTTGCTTCAGGGAGAAATCAACCGTAAAAGTTTACACAGCCAAGGAAATACCTGTGTGTGTTTTAAAGATCAAACACTCATTGTCTTTTAAGCTGGCAGAAATACAAACGTGAAAATTCTATAAATAATCGACTTCTACAATAGGTGATGATAAATTATCTAATTTTCCTTGACACCAAAAAGTTGTAATTGTTTACTCAGAAGACTTAGCTCTCATGTGCTAAAATAACAAAAGATCACTAACCCCCTCCCAAAAGGTAAAATCTTGAATATATTAACCAGCAAGGTACATATTATATTGGACCATGCCTCCAAGTTTGTCAACTCATAAAAATGCGTTCAGCATACATAAAATATACATTAGAGATTTATCTCATCATAGGCACAATCTAATACAAAAATATCTTTGACGTTTATAAATTAGAAGATCCATTTGAGAGCCTCCAAAATAGGAAAGGGGAGGAAATGATACATTAAAAAGAAAGCAGACATAGATGCTAAAGTTTCCACTTTTGTGATTATTTTCTTCTTCACCAAGTGGTTAAGAGCAGTTTACACCAAACCGAGTTACTGGGCAGATCACAGTCAGTTCACAGGTTGGATGAGTTATAGCACACAGGCCAGACAACTGGTGTGAATCACTCAGCTCAGTCTGTACTCAGAGTTCAGTCAGCCGACAGTCCACCGTACTCACACTGCGGCATCCAGAACCTCCACCCCTCCACTCTCCACGATCTACCACCACATTAAACACAGATGTGCCACATGGGATATCTGCACCAAACCCAAGATAGATCATTTTTTTTTTTTGGAGACAGTCTTATTCTGTTGCCCTCTGTAGAGTGCTGTGATGTCACAGCTCACAGCAACCTCTAACTCTTGGGATTAAGCAATTCTCTTGCCTCAGCCTCCCAAGTATAGCTGGGACTACAGGCGCCCGCCACAACACCCAGCTATTTTCTTCTTGCAATTTGTCATTGTTGTTTAGCAGGCCCAGGCCAGGTTCGAACCTGCTAGCCCTGATGTCTGTGGCTGGCGTCCTAGACGGTGAGCTACGGGCACCGAGCCAGGATAGACTGTTTTTAAACAGACTTATGCTTGGACTAATAAAGAAAACCTACTGGATGGTGTTGCAACGTTGTCTATCTGGTTGAATGAGCTAAACACAAACTTATTTAAAATCCTGAAATCTTTATGGGGAAATAAAAGTAAATTTTGTAAGCAGGCAGAATAGATTTTTAAAAATTTCCAAAGCACAGGACCTGATGTAATCTTTGAATATGGAATAATTCAAAAGGAAGAACTTCATGATTCAGAGTGTTCAACAATTACAGCAGAAAAGTCAGTCGCCCATACTGCAGACTAAGCAGAGAACAAAATGGCCTTAGCAATCTTACAAAGGTTCATGATGTCCTTCCTTTCAGCCTAGATGAAACTGGGTATCTGATACTTTTGGACGCCAATATTTCTTTTCAGAAAAATGTTCTCTTTTTGGCTTGTGGACGTACTCATTCATTGAATGTAGGACAACAATCTTAACACCTAAAATCCACACAGAATTCACATTAGGAAGACGATTCACGTGAATAAACTTTGGAAACAGTCCACTAGAAAGTGTTAACAGACGAATATAGTTTAGCCAGTCAGTGAGAAATAATAACTTCTTTCAAAGAAATTATCATTTCCTCCAAACAGGTTTAAGTCAGATTAAAGGTGCCAACGTACAGCTGCTTTTCCCATGTTTTAATTCGAAAAGAAAAATCAAAATACTAACATCATATGGGATCATGTGTCAGCCAAAAGGTATATATAAATGATATGTAAATAAATGATACTCTATGACAATACCCTTTAGTCCAATATATATTTTTTTAAAAATCTGACCTTAAAACTGAACCAAATTGGGCGGCTACTGTGGCTCAGCGAGCAGGGCGCCGGCCCCATATACCGAAGGTGGCGGGTTCAAGCCCGGCCTCGGCCAAACTGCAAAAGCAAAAAAATAGCCGGGCGCTGTGGCGGGCGCCTGTAGTCCCAGCTACTCGGGAGGCTGAGGGATTAAGAGAATCACTTAAGCCCAAGAGCTGGAGGTTGCTGTGAGCAGTGTTACGCCACATCACTCTACCCAGGGCTATAAAGTGAGAATCTGTCTATACAAAAAAAAAAAAAAAAAACTGAACCAAATTATGGCAGAGATTCTTAAAAGTGGCTGAGGTATTTAGATTCTTCAAAACCACAGCTGTGTAGTACTGGGCAGGTAGGTAAATTAAATGCCAATAAAAATGAGCAATAAAGCATAAAAAAATAACTTTAAACTCCTTTTATAATATCTAATAACCTGAGCTAAGGGAAAATGATTAAATCCTGGCAATATACAGCCCAGCCAATGTTTCACCATCAAATATTTTGAGGCAAAAATCCATGTTTCATTCAAGAATAGCATTTTCAAGTAATTGCTAAAAGATTTCCAAAAGTTGATAGACAGTTTTTACAAAGAAATGGAAACACCTAAAATGTAAGATTCTATTTACCTAATTGATAACGGTTATAAAATTATCTTCTATTTGCTCCTACCTGGTTGGCTTTCAAAAGAAAATGAATGTGCATCACTTTGAAACTTTCTGCAGATAGTCTGGAAATGAACATTTTTGATGACATAACTTCAGCCGAAGAGCATTTGTTCTTTTAATAAGTAAAACATGGAATTCTGGGTTATTGACATGTATCATTTTTACAATAAGAGGATATTTAGTTGTTGGTTAGGAAATCTGCTTTCTGTTCATTGCTGTGCTAATAATAGGGATAATTAATTGGGATTAATTGGATAAGCCAATTATCCCTTCTGTGCCTGAGTTTCATTGCCTGTACGCTGGGGGGAAGAATATCTGTGCTACGCCATTCACAGAGGATAAAGTAAACACTAGAAAGCACTTTTATTTTTTCAAAACACAATATAAATGCTATGCCAGGATATTGTTAATATTTTTACAATTATTACCTGGTAATGTTACCCACTCAGATATGTGCTCAAGGTAGGTGTTCCTACGAGATCACTTCATAGGTTGAATATTTAGTTCGATTTTATTTTAAAAATAATAAATTGCAAAACTAAAATGTTTGAACAAGGTCACTTAACCTTCTTCCCCAGGTGATCATTATCATCATCATCAACAACAACAACAACATCGTTACTTTTTAGCTGTATGTTTAAAAGAGGACCTCTTTAATATGTCAGCTTAACTGGGAGAACGTGTCCCTGGCACAGGTGGTTTTTCAGAAGAAAAGCCGGTCTTCACTAGAGTCTTGTCTTCTGCTTTTATTTTAAAGTGCAGCCCCTGGCTGGGGAGGGACAGAGTGGGCACGCTGGGACTGTCACTGAGGAACCAATTCCCTCAGAGAGGCCAGAGCAGCATGGATGCGGACATGCAATCTGTTTTCAAAGTCATAGCCGGAGAAGTCCTCCTGTAAGAGCAAAGGAAGACATTTGCAAAGCTCTGTTAGCTAAGTGTGTACAGTGCCCTGCGGAGTAAGTCACACCAACCTGTGTACTTCCCAAAGTCAAGTCCCTTTCACCGCTAGCAAAGGCTTCACGTCCTCTTGATTTTCTTACTCTCCAAAACGAAAACCCTGTGTTCATTTAAAACACGTCAACTGAATGTTAACCGTGCTCCCCTTGGACAATTTTCCTTGTTTTTCTTGGAACAGTAGTCTTAGGTTGTGCTCAGCCTATGTGACTGTTAGAAATTCTTCATTCGTGGCTCGGCACCTGTGGCTCAACGGGCTAAGGCACCAGCCATGTACACCTGAGCTGGCGGGTTCAAATCCAGCCCGGGCCAGACAAACAACAATGACGGCTGCAACCAAAAAAATGGCCAGGCATTGTGGCAGGCGCCTGTAGTCCCAGCTACTTGGGAGGCAGAGACAGGAGACTCGCTCAAGCCCAGGAATTGGAGGTTGCTGTGAGCTGTGATGCCACAGCACTCTATCCAGGTGACAGCTTGACGCTCTGTCTCCAAAAAAAAAAAAATAGAAATTCTTCATTCGAGAATGTAGATACGAAAGCTAAAGTTATTTTCCCACACTAAGACTAAAGCGTTTCTACAGCAGGATGAACCGCTTCATAGGAGTCTCTTAGGATCAAGTGCTCAGTGATTTGATCAGTTATCACTTCTCCTTTCCAGAAATATCACCCACCAGAACATCACTTCACAGACTTTCTGGAATGCAGGGTCTTGTACACCCTGCACAGGATAAGAAGGGCCCCTGAGAAAAAACAGATTCATGATTTTTACCTTTGCTTGAAGCAGGAGAGTTCTGCCTCTTCCAATAGTCTATCAATAGAAGAAAAATATATTATCTCTTAATATCTGTATTTACATATACTCAAGCAGAAAATGTTATAAAAGGAGGATATGTTGATTAAAATAATTTATAGTAGACATAGCAGAGTCAACTGTTAATTCAAGTATAACAACTCTGAAATATAAAGATGTTTATTAGCTTTCATGAAGATATTACTTGATAATTTTTCATAATCTTCACTATCAATCTATAAAAAAAACCATCTAAGGTCTTCCTTAGGTTAAAATCTTACTGAACAACTAAAACTAATGATAATCAAAGGCCTTATAAGAAGTTGTCTTCTTTGTTGTGTGTTTACAGATGGGGTCTTGCTGTGTTGTCCAGGCTGCCCCAAACTCCTGGGTTTTAGCAATCCTCCCACCGCAGCCTCCTGAGTCACGTACCACAAGACCTGGCTTCTATTTCCTTTTGAAAGCACAATATCAACAAATAGGACAGTTTTGTTATATTGTATGCATATATATCAAGACTGCATGAAAAGTAAACATTCATTAAAACAAAGAATATGGTTTTTTGAGCTTTCTACCTCAATTCATAAAAACTGTACATTTTTGTTAAAATTAGATTTTCAAATTAAAAGACTCTCTAATTAAAAGCCCATCTTTGGCAGGATAGTCTGTATGTTTAAGAATTAGGTTAAAGCCACATTTTATTGATTTAATTTAATGTTTAGATAGCTCACATTTGAAAATTGAGTTAAATTTACTAAAAATTAAAAAATTTTTAAACTAACATATGAAGCTCATGTTGAATTCCTAAAAGAAGGAACCAAGCAAACTTTGGCACTACTGAAACTCAAAACAACAAGAAAACACTATCCTTGGGCAGTGCTGTGGCTCAGTGGGTAGGGCGCTGGCCATATACATCGAGGCTGGCAGGTTCAAACCTGGCCTGGGTCAGCTAAAACAATAACGATGGCTGCAACAACAACAATAAAATAGCCGGGCATTGTCGTAGGCACCTGAGGCTACTTGGGAGGCTAAGGCAAAAGAATCACTTAAGCCTAAGAGTTTGAGGTTGCTCTGAGCTGTGATGCCATGGCACTCTACCCAGGGTGATAGCTTGAGACACTGTCTCAAAAATAAATAAATAAATATAAAATAAATAAAACCCCATGCCATTACGAATGTTAATATATGTTTTAATAGTAACCGTCCACTTATATTTGCATGGTATTCTGAAAATTTTTCAGTAATTATGTACATTTTATGCACTGATTTTCACTATAATTTTTATTCAATTGGCCAAGCAGATTCTTTTTAATCTCATTTTATAGATCAGAAAGAAAATACGTGTTTAAGGAACCTAAACAGTGTTGTCTACTGAAATTAATGGCCATGCTAGAGTAATGTAGTTCTGTATTGTCCTGAATGAACCACACTACATCATTTTATACTCTCTGAAAGGCAATGATTTTCCCCTCAAATGAATCTTTTTCTGAAAAGCTACATTTGTACGGTCATGCACCACATAAGGACATTTTGGTCAATGACAGGGAATATATGACAATAGTCTCATAGGTTATAATTTCGCTGAAAAATTCCTATCACATCACCGTTGTAAAAACCTTACTTGCCTGTTTGTGGTGATGCTGGTGTAAACAAACATGCTGCACTGCTAGTTGTAGAATAGCCTAGCACATGTAACTACATATAAAACGTAATACTTGATGGTGACAGTCAATCACTATGTTACTGGTCTATGTGATTATACTGTACTTTTTTAATGCTATTGAATAGTGCATTTCTACTTGTAAAAACTGTGACACAGCCTCAGACAGGTCCTTCAGGAGGAATCCAGAAGGCAGCACTGTTATCACAGGACGTGCCAACTCTATGGATGGTGACTGCCATACACCGAGGCTGATGGGTTTGAACCCGGGAAGACAGTGCAAGATGAAAAGATGGAAGACATTGACATTGATGTTCCCAACACTGTGCAGGTCTAATCTAATGTACGTGTTTTTGTCCTTGTTTTTAATTTAAAACAGTTTAAAAAGTAAATATAGGCCAGGTGTGCTGGCTCATACCTATAATCTTAGCACTCTGAAAGGCCAGGGTGGGAGGACTGCTTGAGCCTAGGAGCTGAGGCGGCTCGGGCAACCTAGTGACAAATGTTGCTCTACAAAAACCCAGAAATGTTGGCCAGGTGCAGGGGTGCAAGCCTCTAATCTTTGCTACTAGGAAGGCTGAGGCAGGAGGATTGCTCCAGGCCAGGAGTTTGAGTTTGCAGTGAGCTACGATGACACCACCTCACTCTAGTTCAGGCAACAAACCAAGACTCTCTGTCAATAATAATAATAATGATGATAAAACTAAAAATTATAAAAATAGAAAAAAGGACATAAAGAAAGAAAATAGTTCTGTACAACTGCATAACGTATCTGCCTTTTAAATTGTTTTTATTATAAAAGTCGAAAAGTTAAAAAAATAAAAAGATAAAGGTATAGTGAACTAAGGTTAATTTATTATCGGAGAAAAATACCTGTATTGTTTACAAATTCAGTGTAGTGTAAACTCTATAGGAGGGTGCAGTAAGGCCCTAGGTCTTCACACCTGCCACCGACCCAGACCGACGTCTGCAACCTCCCTTTGTGCTAAGTCCTCTACAGAGGTGTGCCGTTTATCTTCTATACCCTATTTTTATTGTAACTTTTCTATGTGTAGATATGCTTAGATACACAAATACTTGTCCTCAAGTTACAGCTGCCTACGGCATTCACTGCAGTGAAATGCTGCCCAGGCTGACCGCCCAGGAGCCATAGGTTATACCAAGTGTGCAGTGGGCTGTGCCATCTGGGTGTCTCTAAATACACTGTTACCAAGTCTGCACAGTGATGCATTGCTTAGAATGTACCCCCATCATCAAGAGATGCACAACTGTAATTCGAAGTCTAGAGAAGAAACTACCATCTTAAAGACATAAGACAGGACGAGTGGCTTCTTATACTCACCCTATGTGAAATCAAGGAAAACAAAATAAACACTAGGTTCAATCAACTTATTTTAAATGAAGGATGCTTTGTGCCTGCTCACTTGGACATTTGGTTGATGAACGCTATTATTTGATTGACAGATAGATAGATAGATAGATAGATAG
>CAUYON010188661.1:0-11539 GCA_963573935.1 Arctocebus calabarensis | reverse complement strand
AAGTTTGATATAAGGACAATTAATGACAATTATTGACACTGTGGGGGTGAGGGAAGGGGAGAGCAGAGAGAGGGAAGGAGCGAGGGGGATAGGGTCTTGGGGTCTTGGTGTGTGCCACACCTTTTGGGGGCAAAACACGATTGTAAGAGGGACTTTACCCAACAAATGCAGCCAGTGTAACATGGTTTCTTGTACCCTCAATGAATCCCCAACAATAAAAAAAAAATAATAAATTTTAAAAAATACTATAGCATCATGGGAAGACTGAATATTTTAAAGATGGCATCAAATCTTTAAAGTAATCTATATATTCAATACTATAATAAGCTCATTGAAGGTTAATATAAATATTCTTCATGATAAAAATGATAGAATAGTTGGATTGTATTATATATTTGCAAATCTATTTTAATATCTGTCTAAATAAAATACAAAGGGATTTTCCTATCTTCTTCTGTCTTCAAATGTTTTGATATTACATATGATGTAGCTGCTAGGAACCTCCATTACAAACTCCTAAGAGAATGATAATGACAGACGCAATATTCTTAGGTATATTGTGAAAATAATCTTGGCCTTGCAGACCTGCTAAAAGTCCTGGGACCATACTTTGGTGACCACTGTTTTGAAGAAATAACATTTTCCTTCCCCCTTAACCTAAAGCTTCATAATACTTTTTAAAGTTTAACATAAAAATTTCCAAACATACAGAAAAATTGAAAGAATTATATAATAAACACCCAAACATATACCACCTGGATTCTATGATCAACATTTTACTATACTTTTTATCACGTGTCTATCCATCCATCTATCTAGCCATCAATAATGTGACTTCTCTTTTAAGTTTTTACAATGCATTTCAAAGTATGTTGAGGATATTAGTATAGATCTCCTAGAATACTTCAGCACGCATCTCATTACTTAGAGCTCAGTATTCTTTTACAGTTCTTTTGTTTTTGTTTGAGGTAAAACTTACGTACAATACAATGCACAAAACTTAAGTGTATAACTTTATGGATTCAGACAAATGCTACATATTTGTGCAACCAAATTTCTATCACAATACAGAGCATGACTCTTGCCCCAGAAAGTTCCTTCATACTCTTTTAAGTAATTCTCTTATCCTCCGTCCTAATGCCTCTAGAGGCAATAACCATTTTGATTTTTTCCTACTCAGATTATCTTTGTCTTCATAAAAATGAATCCTTACAATATATACTCTTTTATATAAGGGTTCTCTCATTCAATGCAACATTTTTAGATTCACCCATACAATTTTTAAAAAATTATTAAAAGTTAATTTACCTACCATGAAAATAACTATCAAGATGAGACAGATGCCCACTATGATAAGGAAGGGGATCAGATAGTACTCCAGAGGAAGACTAAATTCTGGAACTAAGATAACATGGCCCCTAGAAGAAAATCAAAATAATTGAGAAACAGTTAAGAGTTGTTAAATTATGATGTAATTAACAATTAAAAATAAGAAAAATTATTTTTTAAAACAGACATGTAGACAATACAATTCAATCCAGTACATACATATCATTTTCTGATATATGACTTCCAATAATTTAAGAAATCCTTTTTTTTTTTAATTTATAGTTTTTTTTTATTTTGGGGGATTCATTGAAGGTAAAGAAATCCTTTTTATATGTTTTTAAGTCTATTTTAGGTATTTTTCAAAATCACTTGCCTATAAATTAAAAGCAGCTCTTTCTTAGTTGAGGTAAAGGAAATTGGCCAATCAACACTTACTGTG
Source organism: Arctocebus calabarensis (assembly GCA_963573935.1). Classification (NCBI taxonomy): domain Eukaryota; kingdom Metazoa; phylum Chordata; class Mammalia; order Primates; family Lorisidae; genus Arctocebus; species Arctocebus calabarensis. The sequence continues at coordinate 9,771 of CAUYON010188661.1, read as the reverse complement.
TCTTAGATGTTTACTTACTAAATTTAATAAACTGGGTAAAAGTTATATTTTATATGTAAAATCACCATAAATAACAACGACAGTAGTTGGGTATCATGTCAGCAAGAATACATACCTCAGCCAAATCACTGTTTACTAGCTCTTCCTGTGAAAAAACTCTAGAGACACTACTAATGAAAAGCATACTCTTTCCTCCCTATCTGCTGTACACGCACCTGTTATACTAGGTACAGTGGACATAGCCACTATACCCTACATTCATCTGTAAGATATGGAGTAAGAAACGATTTAAGGAATTAACAATAATAGTTGCTTCCTTTATACTTCTCACCTTCTCACTGCCTGACTAAAAGAAACTACAGAAATGTGTATGCTGTGAGGATGGGGAGTAGGAAATGCTATACATCTTAATATCCCTTTGTTAACCATTAGCCATGTTATTAATTACTTTGATATTACAAGAATTGACAAGGATTCATGAAATAAAACAATGATCAGAATAAGTGCATTATTTGTGTTGCATGAGCAAATTTTATATGAGATCAAAACCCAAGTGTTAAAAATCTCTCTAGTCTAGGGAAGAGTCTAGATAATGTTCAGTACCATGACTCATCTCTCCACTGGGTCCACTGTGCTACTAGACTGGCATGCAGCCAGCAATGCTACTCTGTTATCCACTGATGGGTGGTTCTTTTAGGTAGTGAAGCCATGTACTCCATAACAAAGGTTTAATACAAAAAACAAAATTCTCAGTATAAAGGGAAATAAAAATAGATTTCCTCTTTCTTCTCATACAGAGGTGCTCAGGACACCATAGTACTTAAGACAAATAACATGAAACCGAATGATTTGTATTCTAAGGCTATTTTTAAATCTTTATGCTATTGTTTATTATACTCACATATAGGGATCTATATTAAGCTTCAACCAAAACAAAACACAAAAAATATAATACTCGGAATTTCCCCCTAATTAAATACTTTTCAAAAATTGCTAGGATTGCCAGAAACAAGTAGCTTTTTACTTTAATCACTTTCTAGCAGAATATAGGATGACAAAGGATTTTATATGCATTTTTATATCTTTGGATAAAATACTTAAGTACCTGATGTATCCTCAGCATAAAAAAGGGAAAATCAGCAGCAGGAGGCCTGGACTGCTCTATTTGGTACCATCTCTTCCAGCATGAGGCTAGTCAGTCTGTAAATAATGTCCCTATTCTTGTCTCATACCCTCTGAAACTGTCCTGAGCCAGTGGTACCTCTTTTAAGTCATAAGACCTTTCCATGACACACAAATCCTCTGCATTCCTTACCCCCCATCTATCAACTTGCTATAAGCTATAAATTAACCCTATGGGGTCTAGAAGCCATATCACTGCATATCCTAAATTTAACCCACTGTAGCTTCTTAACATCTCAGCAGAAAGAATGCTTACACCTCACATATTGTTTTTTTCTTCTGTTTTTATATTTATGACTTCTTAAAGCAGATTCAGCCTGAATAAGATAAAGAAATAATCTCCTATGAGACAAGCCTCACAGTTGTTCAGAAATGAACAGAGCTGCTATGTGAGAAGCAAGAGGAAAAAAAAAAACACCAAGATGTCCCAGTGAACAGGAAATTAAGACACTTTACTAGAAACATTCTCTGTGTTTGACACTACGGAAATGGATACCAGAATTTTCCAGTAAGTACTGTGTTCAGTTTCATAGGCGTAGGTCCTAAATCTAATATTCTACATGTCCTATTAATGTTTGCCTGCTATATCTCAAGCCCATTCAGTTTACTGTCAAGATCCATTCTGAGGATTTTAAAGGGTACATAATTGATAAAAGGTTTGTGAATCAAAAGATACATAAGACATGAAGACACTGCTTTTTTCTTTTTCCTGACAATGCATGTGGTGACAATGATAAGATAGGGTGGAGAATTACCACAAGTATCAGTCCTTTGGCTTCATTTTTATTTCCTGTGTCTTCCCAGGTCTCCAAAATGAGCCTACAGATTCTTTCTTATCCTTCTCCCAAATTAATCTGCATATGAGTAAGGATTTATGTAAACAGTCTCAGTAAGTATTTTTACCAGAATGCCTCCATGTTCACCCCTAAATACAGTATACCTCTTGAGCTCTGCGGCTAAGATTTTTTCACTGAAGCAGAGTCCTAAGCAACCCACAAAACAGGATCTTAATCTTTGTGAGAGTTTCCAGGCAAATATCAAACCAGCTGCATAGTTTTAAGCTTTATAACAATAATCTGTCTAATTTCCCCATCCCTCTATTGAAACATGAAATCTTGACTGTTCTTTCTCATCCAATCCCCACCAAACTGCTGAGCCTCAGTAGACTTACAGCCATACACCAGAGCCCCTGTCCTATAGACCAACTTTCCAGGCAACACCTGTGTTCAGCCTAATTGCTGGATACCCAACTCTTTCTGCTGACTACTTGCTTGAACTTGCCCCTTTCAGACAAAGCACATAGCTGCCTCACCAAAAATCCTACATCCCTTTATAGACAGGCCCAATGTTTAGTTCTATGTCCCATTTGTCTGGCTAGGCACACCATAGCCAAAGCAATCAGGCAAGAGAAAGAAATAAAGGGCATACATATTGGAAAAGCAGAGGTCAAACTATCCCTGTTTTCCAGTGATATGATCTTGTATCTAGAAAACCCTAAAGACTCCATTAAAAGATTCCTAGAATTGATAAATTTAATAAAGTCTCAGGTTACAAAATTAATGTCCATAAATCAGTAGCCTTTCTGTAGAGTAATAACAGTCAAGCTGAGAGTCAAATCAAAGACTCAATACCATTTACAGTAGCTTCAAAGAAAATAAAATACCTAAGAAAATACTTAAGCAAGGAGGTAAAAGATCTCTACAAGAAGAACCATAAAACAGTGATGAAAGAAGTCATAGATGACACAAACAAATGGAAAAGCATCCCATGCTCATGGATTGGAAGAATCAACATTGTTAAAAGTCCTTATTGCCCAAAGTGATTTACAGATTCAACACAAATCCCATCACAATACCAACATTATTTCACAGACCTAGAAATAAATAATCTGATATTTTATATGGAACCAAAAAAGAGCGTGTATAGCCAAATAATCCTAAGCAAAAAGAACAAATCTAGAGACATCGCATTACCTGACTTCAAATTATAGTACTACAAAGCTATAGTAGCCAAAGCAGCATGATACTTGAATAAAGGTAGACATGTAAAATAGAAGAACAGGACAGAGAACCCAGAAGTAAAGCCAGATAGCTACAAATTATTTTTGAAGAAGCAGACAAAAACATACACAGGGAAAGGATGCTCTACTTAACAAATGGTGCTGGGAAAAACTGGACAGCCACATGCAGAAGAGTGAAACTGGATCTTTATTCCTCACCATTTACAAAAATCAACTCAAAATAAATTAAAGACTTACATGTAAAACCTGAAACCATAAAAATCAAGAAGAAAATGTAGGAAAAACTCTTCTGAATATTAGCCTTATCAAAAGCATATACAGAAACAATAAAAATAAGTAAATTAGGCTTAATTAAATTAAAATGATTCTGCACATCAAAAGAAATAATCAATAGACAACCTACAGAAGAGAAGAAAATATTCAATAACTATACATCTGACAAGAGCTAATATCCAGAATCTGCACTGAACTCAAACAAATCGGCAAGAAAAAAAATAAATAAACCTATCATAAAATAGCAAAAGATATAGACAGACTTTGTTCAAAAGAAGATAAACAAATGGCCAACACACATAATGAAAATATGCTCAATATTGCTAATCATTACGGAAACACAAATTATAACCACAATGAGATACCACCCTATCCCTGTCAGAATGGCCATTATTTAATATTAAAAGTCAAAAAACAATAGATGTTGGTATAGATGCAGTGAAAAGAAAAAGATTATACACCATTGATGAGAATGTAAACTAGTACACCCTCTATGGAAAGCAGTATGGAGATTTCTTTAAAGAACTAAAAGTAGACCTATTATTCAATCCAGCAACCCTACTACTACATAGCTACCTAAAGGAAAAAAAGTGATTTTACAAGAAGATACCTGCACCCAAATGTTTATCACAGCACAATTCACAATTGCAAAGATACAAAATCAACTTAACTACCCATCAACTGAGGAGTGGATAAAGAAAATGTGGTATATATGATCATAAAGTAGTGTAATGGACACTGAAAACTAAGCGGAGGGAGACAGAGGGCAAGGTTAGAAAAAAGTCTACCCGGCTCAACGGGCTAAGGCGCCAGCCACATACACCTGAGCTGGCAGGTTGGAATCCAGCCCGGACCCACCAAACAACAATGACAGCTGCAACCAAAAAATGGCCGGGCATTGTGGCAGGCGTCTGTAGTCCCAGTTACGTGGGAGGCAGAAGCAGGAGACTCGCCTGAGCCCAGGAATTGGAGGTTGCTGTGAGCTGTGATGTCACAGCACTCTATCCAGGGTGACAACTTGAGGCTCTGTCTCAAAAAAAAAAATAAAAAAAAAAAAGTCTACATATCAGGTATGATGTACGCTACTCTGGTGACAGGTACACTGAAAGCCCTGACTCTTAACATTCCACAACTCATATGTGAGCAAAAAAAACTCTGTATCTCCTAAAACAAAACAAAACTACAGGTTAGTGTCCTGCTACTCCGGGAAGCCTCCAGAAAAGGTCCCCACAGGCCAATAGGAGGTGAGCTGGGAGGTGCTTTGTGTTTTTGCAGTGAGATGCACATCTTCATCCTCAAGGTATCTCTTAGAAAAGCAAAACAAAATGTTCTCCTTTACCCTGATTACGAGATTCATTCTAGTTCCCTCAGAAGTTTTAGGAAATTTTCGGGAAGCACAAAAACTGAAAAACTATCTCGATTGCCTCCTTCATATCACAATGAATCTCAATCATCTTATAGTGTAACTGAATAGGCTTTAAGTGCATCTGTTCTATTAGCTCCATAATAAAAATAATATTCAATAAAATGCTGCTCAGTGTTGTAAAACAATGTTAAAAACATATACTATGGCAGCGCCTGTGGCTCATCGAGTAGGGCGCTGGTCCTATATACCAAAGGTGGCGGGTTCAAACCCGGCCTCAGCCGAACTGCAAAACAGAAAAATAGCCAGGCGTTGTGGCGGGTGCCTGTAGTCCCAGCTACTCAGGAGGCTGAGGCAAGAGAATGGCCTAAGCCCGAGAGGTGGAGGTTGCTGTGAGCTATGTGATGCCACGGCTCTCTACCAAGGGCGATAAAGTGAAACTCTGTCTCTACAAAAACAAACAAACAAACAAAAAAAACATACACTGGTATATTTCCTAGCTCTGAAAGAGGGGAAGGGGCTTGATGAGAAGTAGGTAGTTATGTAACTAGGTAGATAGGTAGATATAAAGCAGATCTGTATCCCTTATGCATAATGAAACCTAAAAAGCTTTAAAAATAATGTGTGCAATTCATGTGATAGTCAGCTTGAACTGACCTGCAAAACAACCCCATACATCCATCACAGATACATTAATTGGTTTAATTATAGGACGCTACCTCAAATCCTATTTGCAATGTTATGTAACTTTTAAAAATCTAAGGCCAGGCCCAGCAGTTCAATTCTGTAATCTTAGCACTCTGGGAAGGTGAGGCAGGAGGTTCTTGTGAGCTTAGGAGTTCAAGAACAGCCTGAGTGAAGACCTGACCAAAAATAGAAAAATTAGCCAGTGTGATGGGATGCCTGTAGTCTCACCTACATGGGAAGCTTAGGTAGGAAGATGGCTTGAGGCTAGGAGTTTAAGGTTGCTATGAGCTAAGCTGAAGCCACAGCACTCTAATCCAAGTGACAAAGTGAGACTCTGTCTCGGAAAAAAAAAAAAAAAATTTAAAAAGTTTTTAATTCACATGCATCTATCCCCAACAAGTGGGTAAAGAATTTTGTGGACTTGTATTAAGATGGAAAGGGTCTAAATATTAAGTAAATAAGGCAAATTGTAACATATTATATGTTGTATGGTTGCTTATTAAGAGTACATTATCATTAATTAATGGTAGTTATCAAATATGAGAGAAAACTAAAGGCTTTTTTACAACAGTAGTTGTTAGAGAACAGCAACAGGGACTTTCACTTTAAATGTTTTATATTTCAATTTTTCCATATTTTACCAGCATGTAAAAATTTTTACATTTTAATTTAATTTTTTTTTTTGAGACAGAGTCTCACTATGTCACCCTCAGTAGAGTGCCATGGTGTCACACCTCACAGCAACCTCCAACTCTTGGGCTTAAGCGATTCTCTTGCCTCAGCCTCCCAAGTATCTGGGACTACAGGCACCTGCTACAATGCCTGGCTATTTTTTGTTGTTGTTGTTATTGCAGTTGGTACTATTGTTTAGCTGGCCCAGGCCAGGTTTGAATTCACCACTCTCGGTGCTTGTGGCCAGCACCATAACCACTGTGCTACGGGCGCTGACCCTACATTTTAATTTTTAAAAATGATTTTGTAATTAAAAATAAAGACTCTTTAAAATATATATTAAAATACATAGAATTTTTCTAAATGAGTGAATAAGATTAAGGTAAAAGCAGATACTAGTTCTCCCCTATATTAGCTGTACAAACATGGATGACAAAAATATAATTTTTGATATAACATCCAAAATTATATTCCTCACTTTAATGAAGATGTTCTGAGCATATTAACATGTGAACAGTATTTTAAATATCATCACTATATGGAGGAAATGACAAAAACAATACACAGAAAACCTTGCCCTCTTTTTCGTTACACATTTTCAAAGTCAAATATTCATGAATTTTTTTTCTCCCTAATTTAGAATTGGATTTCATTGTGCCAGTTTCCTTTTGGAAAATGGAGGTAACAAGTAATAATAACAACAAACACTCAAGGGTTGTTGTGAACATTAAATGGAAAGCAAATGTAGAAGTCTTGCTTTCATGAGTGCTTGGCATTTGCTAAATGCTCAATAAACAAACTTGCTTTTCTTATTAATATTTTTGTTATTGCTCCTCTATGCTCCTGCCCACTATGTTTTGGGGATCTGTTTCATGGAAGAAGCTCTGAAGTGTTCATTGCACTGTTTTCTGTATTAAATCACATAGCTGTACAAATATTTTAGTCTATATGTTACCCTTACAATGAGTTGGGGTTTTTTTGAGTTTTTTTTTTTTTTTGCGGTTTTTGGCCAGGGCTGGGTTTGAACCCACCACCTCCAGCATCTGGGGCCAGTGCCCTACTCCTTTGAGCCACAGGCACCATCCTACAATGAGATTTTTAAAGAGAAATTTTACATAAAAGCTTTCATTCCAAATCAAACTTGTAAAACTTGAAAATTATTTGTCTTTGTAAAAAGTTAATCACTTAACACACTATGATTTGGATTCTACGTTTTAAAAGTAACAAATTTCTTTTTAATAATATACAAAAATTTCTTTTTTTTTTTTTTACTTTTTGGTTTTTTATTTTTTTTATTTTTACATATACATATGTTCATTAGGTTTCCACTTTTTGCCTTCACAGAATTTAAAAGGCTTAAAATTTAATAACAATAACAATGTTTAAGATAAGGACTAGAAACAAAAACCACGTAAAGAATGAACAAAGATAAATACATTCAGAAAAGAAAACAGACAATTACTGCATCGAAATATTAAGCAATATTAATAATAATAATGCCAAGAAAGTAACATTCACATTGTCAAATAAGAGTATGTCTGTTATAGAATGCTTTGACTCTGAGGCTCAGTATGAAGTCATCAGTTAACTTCTTTTTTTTTTTTTCCAAAGTGTCAAAAAATAGACAACTAATATGATATAAATAAAAGTAAAATACGGTTTCAAAAACCAGATCATGCCAAATCTGATAGACAATAGAAAAAGAAGAAATATTTCGAAATCATTCTACTTGGTCTGGATACACCTGATATTGAAATTGGAGAAAATATATCGTTATGAAGGGAAATTACAAACGTATTTCACTTATAAGTGAGGATGCAATATCCTAAACAACATATTGACAAGTTGAAGTAAAAATTAATGTTTAAGTAATGTACTTTGGTCAAAATTGAATCCAATTTATGTGAGAATTAGTCACTATTTTCTTTCCTTTTTTTTTTTGTTTTCTTACCCTCAGCCCCTCCCTCCTTCTATCTCTGCTCTCTCCCCCATGCCATATTTTACCAGCATGTAAAAATTTTTACATTTTAATTTAATTTTTTTTTTTTTTGAGACACAGTCTCACTATGTCACCCTCAGTAGAGTGCCATGGTGTCACACCTCATAGCAACCTCCAACTCTTGGGCTTAAGCGATTCTCTTGCCTCAGCCTCCCAAGTATCTGGGACTACAGGCGCCTGCTACAATGCCTGGCTATTTTTGTTGTTGTTGTCCAAATTGTGACACTGTGTCACACTGTGTCATTAATTGTCCTCAAATCAAAGTTGAATACATAGGATTCATGCGTCTCCATTCCTGTGATGTTTCACTAAGAATAATGTGGTCCACCTCCATCCAAGTTAGTACAAATGCTGCAAAGTCTCCATTTTTTGATGGCTGAGTAATACTCCATAGGTATACATATACCATAGATTACCTATCCATTCCTGGGTTGAAGGACATTTAGGTTGTTTCCACATTTTAGCGATTGTAAATTGGGCTACGATAAACAGCCTAGTACAAGTGCCTTTATAATAAAAGTTCTTTTTTTCTTCTGGATAGATGCCCAGTAATGGGATTGCAGGATCAAATGGAAGGTCAAGGTTGAGTTCTCTGAACTTTCTCCATACTTCCTTCCAGAAAAGTTGTATTAGTTTGCAGTCCCACCAGCAGTGTAAAAGTGTTCCTTTCTCCCCACATATGCACCAGCATTTGCAATTAGATGGTATCTCAGGGTGGTTTTAATTTGCATTTCTCTAATAATTAGGGATGATGAGCATTTTTTCAAGTGTTTACTGACCATTCGTCTGTCGTCTTTAGAGATGATTCTATTCATCTCTCTTCCCCATTGATGTATGGGATTGTTGGTTTTTTTCTTATAGATTAATTGAAGTTCTCTATAGATCCTGGTTATTAAACTTTTGTCAGATTCAAAATGCGCAAATATCCTTTCCCAGTGGGTAGGTTCTATATTTGCTTTGGTTGTTGTCTCCTTAGCTGTACAGAAGCTTTTCAGTTTAATTAAGTCCCATTTGCTTATTGTTGCAGTTGTTGCTATTGCCATGGCAGTCTTCCTCATAAAGTCTATCACCAGGCCAATATCTTCCAGTGTTTTTCCAATTCTTTCTTTGAGGATTTTTACGGTCCCATGCCTTAAATTTAAGTCCTTCATACATCTTGAATCAATTTTTGTGAGTGGAGAAAGGTGCGCATCCAGTTTTGGTCTTTTATATATGGATATCCAATTCTCCCAGCACCATTTATTGAATAGGGAGTCTTTCTCCCAATGAAAGCTCTTGTTTGGTTTATCAGAAATTAGATGGCTGTAAGTTGTTGGTTTCATTTCCAGGTTTTCTATACAATTCCAAGTATCTATGTCTCTATTTTTGTACCAGTGCCATGCTGTCTTGACCACTATGGCCTTGTAATACATCCTAAAATCTGGTACGGTAATATCCTCGGCTTTGTTTTTATTACTAAGAACTGCCTTAGCTATACGGGAATTTTTAAATATGTTAAAAATTTCTTAATAGAAAAATGTCATATAAATACAAACTGAATTGTTTTTAGATATCAGTAGTCTGATGAAACTGTAA
>CAUYON010188660.1:0-15894 GCA_963573935.1 Arctocebus calabarensis | reverse complement strand
CTTTAGGATAGCTTTACATAATGTTAGTAGTTATCAGTTAATCTGATTTATCCGTAGGCCCATAAGTACCAGGCAGTAAGAGGCCTGGGGCCAGGTTTGAGTCATATGTTTATTGATTAAGTTATGTGCCTATATAAGCTTCGGTGGAAGAAATAAACTTGCTGTTTGCCTAAGTGAGCTTTCAGCCTCCTTATTCTCCAACATTTCATCACAGCCTCAACCTCTACAGAACCACCCACACAAGAAACATTCACACAACAATGTGGGGGAGGGAAGCTACAGAAGAAAAGTTTGAAGCTAGAAGAGGTTGGCTCACAAGGTGTAAGGAAGAAGCCACCTCCTTAACAGAATAGAACCAGATGAAGCAGCAAGTGCTGATGGAGAAGCTGCAGGTTATCCAGAAGATCCAGCTAAGGTCACTGATGACCATGTCTATACTAAACAACAGATTGTCACTGGAGATGAAATAGCCTTCTCCTGGAACAAGATGACATCTAGGAATTTAAAAGCTTGAGAGCAGGTGTTATTACCAGGCTTCAAATCTTCCCAAAATAGGCTGGCACTCGTGTCACAGGGTCTAATGCAGCTAGTGACTTGAAGTTGAAATCAATGCTCATTTTTCATTCCAGAAATCCCAGGTCCCTTAAGAATAATGCTAAATCTACTCTGCCTATACTCTAGAAACTGAACAACAAAGTCTGATGACAGCACATCTGTTTACACCAGGGTTTACTGAATATTTTAAGCCTACTGTTGAGACTAATTGCTCAGAAAAAAAGATTCCTTTCAAAATATTATTGTTCATTGACAATTCACCTCATCACCCAAGAGCTCTAATGGAGATGTTAAGGAGATTAATGTTGTTTTCATGTCTGCTAACATACATCCATTCTTCAGCCTGTGGATGAAAGAGTAATTTTAATTTTCAGGTCTCACTATGTAAGAAATACATTTTTTTATGCTATAGCTGCCATAGGCATATGGATCCAAATGTTCTGAAAATAATTCACTATTTACTTATTTATTTACAGAGATGAGGGCTCCCTGTGTTTTCCAGACAGGGGTGCAGTGGCTACTCACAGGTGCAGTCATAGTGCACTACAGCCTTGAACACCAGGTCTTAAGCAGTCCTCTCAGTTCATCCTCTGGAGTCGCTGGGACTATAGGAGCATGCCACCAGGCTTGGCTAGGATTCACCATTCTAGATGCCATTAAGAATATTTATGATTTGGGAGGAGGCTAAAGTATCAATAATCACAGGAGTTTGGTAGAAGTTGATTCCAATCCTCATGGATGACTTAAAGGGGTTCAAGACTTTGGTAAGAAAGTAACTACCAATGTGGTAGAAATAGCAAGAGAAGTAGAATTAGAAATGAAGCCAGGAAATGTGACTGACTTGCTGCAACCTCATGATGAAATAGGAGTAGATGAGGAATCACTTCTTACGTATAAGTAAAGAAGGTGGTTTCTTGAGATAGAACCTACTCCTCACAATGATGTTATGAACAGTGTTACAATGACAAAAGATTTGGAATATTAAATAAGCTTAGTTGGTAAAGCAATCACAGGATTTGACTCCAATTTTGGAAAAAGATGTAGTTTGGGTCATATGCTATCAAACAGCATGTCATGCTATAGAGAAATCTTTTTGTGAAAGAAAGGGTCAATTGATGTGGCAAACTTCATTGCTGTATTAAGAAATCACCACAGTCATTCCAATCTTTAAAAACCACCGCCCTGATCAGTCATCAGCTATCAATATTGAGGTAAGACCCTACACCAGCAAAAAGATTATGACTTGCTAAAGGCTCAGATGATCATTAGCATTCTTTAGCAATAAATTATTTTTAATTAAGGTACATATGCTGTTTTTTTAGATGTAATACTATTGCATACCTAATAGACTGCAGTACAATATATACATAACCTTTGTATGCACAAAGAAAGCAAAAGACTTATATTGCTTCTTTTATTGTAATATTCAGTTTATTGCAGTGGTCTAGAATTCTCAGAGGCATGTCTGTGTAAACTAAAGAGTGAGTAGCATATACAAGGTGGATACCTGGACCAAGGAATGATTCGTGTCCCAGGTTGGATGGAATGGGACGGTACAAGATTTGATTCTTGAGCCACTGAACCCAGCCCCATTTAGTAGAATTTACACGCACACACATGCACACGTGCACACACATACAGTGAATTGAGCACTTGCATCATTAAAGTTCTACCTACATTTAAGTTCTACTCCAGTTCTACCTATAAGTAAAAACCAGTTTCACCTTTTTGAGTGTTGACCTTGCTTTGGGGAAGTGGTATTATTCAAAATTTTGACAGACACTTCAGAAAAAAATACAACATTTATATTTTGCTAAATTAATTTAAACCAACCTTGTCAGCTATTACCAAACCCTTCCAATTTAATGTTGCCTGGAGTTTCTATTGCCAAAAGTTTGGAAATATGGAGTTAGAGATGGGAATAAGCAGCCAGAAATTGCTTTTGTAGAATACCCCCTAATTTTGTTTTGGAGTGAGACTAAGTATAGATAAGGACACTGGGAACACGAGATATTTTGGACTGTATGGCCGTCATTATGCAGATAATATTCAGCTTTATTCAGCCACACATCTCCCTTTCCTTTAGCCAGATGGTGAAATGACTCATCTCTTCCAATGGCCAGCAAAACAAGGAAGACAGAAGAGGAGCTGCTATAATCTGGATAAAAATGGATGATGTTTCAGAAGCAAGGGAAAATCTTCCCAGGCAATGATGACGGGACACTGATAGTTCTTGTGAATACTTTATTTTTCTATTCCGATTCACAGCTTGAGTTTCTCATTGCTTCCAGGATTTCTGAGCAATGGATCTGACCAGGAATTCTTTTTATCTTTGTTGTGTACATAAGCTGTTAATATTTTTTATCTTCACTTACTTTGGTAATTTCTTTTTGGGAAGACTAAAGATTGCCCTTCATATATGTGACTTTTTATTACTTTCCTTGAAAATCACCTAGCAATTTTATGTGGAGTATACTCTAGTGGCTAGGATGAATGTCTAATTCCTTTAGGGGAAATAATGGGAGAAAATTATGGGTTGTTGCAGACAAAAATGAAGGGTAGAATAAAGAAAGTTGTTTTTTTTTTTTTGAGATAGAGTCTCACTTTGTCACCCTTAGGGAGTGCTGTGGTGTTACAGCTCACAGCAACCTCCAACTCTTGGCGTAGGCAATCCTCTTGCCTCAGCCTCCTGGAGTAGCTGGGACTACAGGCTCCTGCCACAACGCCCGACTATTTTTTGTTGCAGTTTGCCTGGGGTCAGGTGCCCTATCCTCTGAGCAATAGGCGCCGCCCTGGAAAGTTTTTTTTTATATATGATTATTTCTGTGATTGTTATTAGGTGAGGTTATGATGAGTCTCTGTGTAGGGGGTTTTAAAAATGTAGTTACAGAATCTTGCTTCCGTGTGCAAAGACCTGAAAAAATTATTGATTTCTAGGAAAGAGGACTAGTTTGCTACTAACCAGAACTTAGTTTCTAATACAAGAGAGTGGAAATAACTAGGTAATATTTGTTCTTAGCTATTAGTGGACTAATTATACTCTGGAACCTGACTATAACTCCATTTGCTACTAAAGCCATGAACCTGAGCTTCCCAAATGGCAGTTCTGGCCATGTTATTTCTCTATCCTAAAACCTTTGATAGCTGCCCATTCACTTTAACATCTGGGAAAGTCTTTTCCTTGGGCATTCAGGGACCGTTCTACACAGTAGAGCCTAATTTCCTGATATCCTGTGGAGATTATTCATATAAACATGTTCACAAAATATCTAATTGATTAGGATTCTACTATGAACCAGCAGATGCTGTTCTTATTACTCAAAATGCTTTTCTGTAGTGTAGTGAGAATCTCTATATTTGCCTGACTAGCATGCATTTACTTTTTTCTTAATAATATCTGGATTTTTTTATTAAGGAAAAATCTCCTCCCATTGCAAACAATCTTGTTGGGCCTCTCAATCAAAGTATTCTCATCTCCAGTTGGTATATGAAAGTGGATACATATTCCAATAAACCCGTTAGATTCTATCTCTCCCTCAACTTTGAATCTTGAGGAGCATAAGAACTAAAAATGGTTGGAGCTGCAGAAAGTAACATTTCTAAAGATAGTAATGTTTATTGAAAGATACTGAGAATTAAAAAATATATATTGCGAATTACATCCTACTTTCTAGATACACAGAGTTCACATCCCTTACAAACACCAAATTATTCAGCCTTTCGGTAATTCTATAAGGGAAGCCTTTATCCATCTATTAAATTTCCTATCTGCTTAAGTTAGAGACAATTTCTACTGTTCGCAAACAAGAAATACTGAGGGACCCTGTGGTAAGCAGAATAATGACTCCCCAAAGATGTCACATTGTAACCCCCAGAACCTATGAATATGCCTGCCATGCTACATGGCAAGGAAGAGTTAAGGAATAGTTAAGGACTAGAGTGGAATTATGTTATATTCAATAAAAAATATGTTGACAAGGAAAAAGCCAAATCTTGGAAATTAAACCCCATTCTTTCAAAGTACAAAAAAATTATAGATGTAGTTTCAACTTAAAGTTAAGGAAAATAAAATGTATTAAAAGGTGTGGGATTCAGACAAAGGTATGCTAAAAGGGAACCATGAACCATTAATGTTTATATTAGAAAAAAAGACATGTCTCAAACCAATTGTCAGAAAACAAAACAAAAATCCCACCTTCAGAAAATTAAAGCAAACATGAAAGGGGAAATTACAGAAAAAGCAAGTAGAACAAAAGAAATAATAAAGGGAGCAGAAATAAAAGTAGAAAACAGAAAAATGAGCAAACCAATGAAACCAAAAACTAGTACTTTAAAAAGTCAATAAAATTGATAGTGCTCTTGCCAGAATTGTCACGATAAAGAGAAAGATACAAAGAACTGGTAAGAATAAGAGTTATCACCGTATATTACAGATCCCCTAGACATTTAGTATACTAAAAAGATGTTATGAAGAATGCTATTTTAATAACTTTGACAACCTAGATAAAAGATATACTTCTCTGTCATTAAATTAAATTACTTAAAATGCAAAACTGTCCCAAGAAGAACTTAAAAACTTAAACAGCTCTGTACCAATGAAGAAAGTTGAATTCATAATCTAAGATCTTACCAGAAAGAAAACTCCATGCCTGGATTCTTCACTGAATTCTCTCCAATATTGAAGGGAGAACTCATACCAATTCAGTACAATTTTTTTTTTAAAGTAGAAGAGGAAAGAATGCTCCTTAACTCATTTATGATGCCAGAATTACCTTAATACCAAAACCAAAAAATAAAACTATGGAGAAAAATACTCCGTGAAGATAAACATCTTCAATAAAGTATTATGAAGTCAAATCCAACAATATGTAAAAGGAATAATACACTATGATCAAATGGGTTTATCCTAGAAATGCAAGTTTGATTAAACACCTGAAAATCAGTCAATATAGTTCACTGCATTAATAAAATAAAAAACAAAAGTAAAATATAATAAAAATAATTTTAAAGTCAAGACAATTTTATAATTTAAAACTTGTAGTAAACTGAGACTAGAAGGGACTTTCCTTAAACTGATTGAGGGCATTTACAACAAAATCTACAGATAAAATCAATATAAATGGCAAACAGTCCCATTCTTTGTATCTAAGATTAGGAACAAACGAGGTTAGGTACATTCCTACTAATTTAACCTGGTACTGGAGGTCTTAGCTGATATAATATGTGAAGAAAAATAAAGTAAAACTATTGAAATTAAAACGGAAGAAGTAAAATTGTCCTCATTTGGAGATGACATGATTGTATATATTAAAAAGCTCTATACAAATATGATACTTGAACCGTTACAGGAATTTGATATTTGCAGGATACAAAATCAATAGTTATAAATTAGATTTATATATAAACAATAAATAATCAGAAAATGAAAAGTTTAAAAACCCATTTGCAATAGAATTTAAAATATTATGGAATAAAGTTGAACAAGACTTGTAATCAGAAACTAAAGAAAACTGCAAAAGGAACTTAAAAGCACTTAAATAAATGAAGAGCTTTACCTATTTTTATGAATTGGGACGTTCAGTATTGTTAACATGTCAGTCCTCCCCAGAGATCTGTATCTTCAGTGTCATTCCAAATAATTTTTACTGGCTTTTTATTTTTGAGGAAAATGAAAAGTTGATTTAAAAAATTTATATGGGCCTACTGTAGGAAATGAAATTATGCAAATATTGGAAGACAACATGGTTAAGATACTCTTTAGGTTCAGTGCTGAAAAAAGCTTTCTATCTAGGAGTCAAAATGCAGTAAAAATGTTTGCATCTCAAACACATCATAAATAGCCTCATCAGACAACTGACAAACTGTGAGAGAACATATAAGTGAAGATAAAGGACTTACCTATATCCCAGATATATCAAGAACTCTAAATGCAAAATAGAAGGGGAAATACCCCAATATCAAAGAGGATATTCAGCATCTGGATCATGGTTTCCAATGCCATTCTCTAACAAAAGAAGCCGGGGCTCCTTGGAAAGATGGCTGATTTTATGACTTGGGCGGACAATATACAAGATGAGCCTGGAGTATCTTGTAGTACAAGAAAGTACAGAAATGCTAAAAACACATATGTGCAAAACAAGTGAAAAATCTCAGACCCACATTGATGAGGATTTGTCAAAGGAGCACAGGAGCCAGCTGACAGAGTTCATCCTGGCCAAAGCTAAAACAATTTTAGCAACAAAACAAGTAAAGTGGTATCAGATGGAAACCCAATGTAGAAAATAAATATCGATGAGTCCATAAGGATATGAATAAGTGATTGAGTAAAGTAATAAAGGCTGAAGAAGAGACAAATCTGCACAGAAATTCCAAATAGTTCATGTAGCCCTCAAGAAGATGGAGCGAAATTCTCTATCCACAAAGCAGGGGCTGTGCACAGGATCTCCCTCCCGAGAGTAAAGTATGAATAAAGCAGGAAAAAGACTAATTTCACAGTAGAGAAACCTGACAAACTCTACCTCAGCCAGGAACATCAATATTCATAAACCATTGATTGGTAGAATGTACCCTTGGTATTATGTAAAAAAATGGCACCTCACCTGTGATGTCTTCCTCCCCAAACCAATCACCCCAGACTTAACCATGACAATTCCCAGTAGTTTAGCATCCTGTGAAGTACTTGGGCAGTGCTCCTTAGAACCGTCAAGCTAATCCATTCTGGGAGTAAAGTCTGAGAAAATGCACAGCCAAAGGGAGCCTAAGGAGATATTCAGCTAAATATTATATCGTATCCTGGATATGACCCCAGAATAGAAGAAACACATTAGGTAAAAATCAATAAAATCTGGATAATAATGTATCAATATTGGCTCTGTTGTAAGCCAGGTACCATACAAATGTAGAATATTAATAATAGGAAAACTTTGTGAAAGGTACATGAGAACTCTCTACACTATCATCTTGAGTTTTTCTGTGAACTTAGAATTGTTCTAAAATATCATCTATTTTTAAAAATTTAACACAATAAGAAAATAGAGGAAAGAGCATACAAAATCATTAGAAAAAAGGAGAAAAGACAAAAACAGAAAAATCACAAAGAAAGTCTAAAAATAGCTCTTCAATATATGAAAAGATATTCAATTTCACTCAGGCCTAGGGAAATGCAAATTAAACCATTTGTTTTGTCTTTCCAGAACCTTTTTCTATTTTGGATACAGCGCCCCCTTTTGTTGATAACGTGCTCTTTCACTCCACTCCATCCCTGTGGTTCTGGTTAAACTGGTCATAACCCCCACCTGACAAGTGTTAAGCACCCACTTCTTGTTAGCAAGTTGTTTGGTTTATGACAAAACCCACACTTGAGAAAATCATTGATGACTTGAAGTTGAAACCTAACTCCTTCTGGGCTGGGCAATTGAAGAGCAGTGACTAGTCACTACAGTGGGCATTTGTGGAGATAGCTGACTGTATGATTAGTATCTATCATATTGGCCACCACAGTGACGTATTTGAGCTGTTGTTAGATTTCCATTCCAACCATCAAGAAAACCCATTAAGAGATTCTCATACAGTTAGTCATAAGATTGAGAGTGTGTAGGGAAGAATATCTCACATTCGGCTCTTTTTAGCCGAATTCCTCACTGCCCCAGGCTCTGAGAAGACACTCATTTGTAGATGTTAGATGATTGGCCCTCTACCCAGGGATGGATGGTAAAATCTAGCTGTCAAGATCAACCATTTCGTGGTTCTTTTATCCTTAGTAAACTGTGGATCCAAACTTTGTTTACAGACTTCCAATCCCAGTATAGAAATTTCCAAATAGCCCAGCATTTACAAGTAGGCTTAGGGAGAGGCTACAAATAATTGTCAATTTCCAGGAACCCTGTGACTCTGATTAAACTAAACTACCCCGGAGACTACAGGAAACATTAGAATGTGAATTTATTAACTTATAATGAAAAATAACTATCATGGGAGGTAGAAGGCTCATAATCAGTGAAGAGCTTATTCTCACCTGTAATCAAGGCTCACATGATTAGAAGGTTATGTGGTGAATTTAGAAATCTTAATAGACATTAGATAAATGTTTCTTACCATCAAAACTGATGTGTCCATATTTTCTGACATAGGGACCAAGGTACTATAAATATAATACCCCGATTTCTTCTTGTCAAGAATCGGCTATATTGTTACTGTCAACATTAACCTCTGTGTCTTTCCTTTGTGAGAGACATAAGAGGTTAGGGAAGGTTACTAAACTGAACTCTGCAACTTGCTTTCTCTGGGTATCTTTGGCTGATACTTTGGAAATATCTCTTTTTTTTGCAGTTTTTGGCTGGGGCTGGGTTTGAACCTGCCACCTCTGGCATATGGGGCCAGCGCCCTACTCCTTTGAGCCACAGGCGCCGCTGTGGAAATATCATCTTTACATTATGTTTTTGAAAGCCTAGGAAGTTTTCTCTTTTGTAGGAGAATTTGCCAATCAAGTATCTGGTAATTGTGCTCATTTTTTTCAGCCAAAGTCTAATAAAGCAGTCTATTTCCTTCATTTTTAGGTTCTTGAGGGCCAACTGTGTATATAATTCTCAACACACATGTCATCTACCTTCTGGAAAGCAGAGCAACAAATTTTCAATTTGTTGCCATGTGGAGAAAAACTTGTAATAAACTTATGGATGATAACCTTAGAAATTTCTCTTTATATTATGAAATGCAATAGATAGGTGCAAAACATTGAGTTGCCAAGTTAAATTAATTATAAAAGATATCTCCATAGAATGATCACAGCAGAAATTTGTTCTTAGCCTATGTGATATATAATACTTCTGGACCATTCATTGTGATTTCTGTGACTTAATTCATTTTAATATTGGATGCATTTTAATCTTAATAACTATATAACAGTGATCAGCATCAGATGAAGATAAATATGTTTTTAGAATAAGTGACTAATGTTCTAAAATTCTTTTGGGGAAGAACATGGCCCATATTTTAGCGAAAAACTCAAACATAACTGTAACAATAACAAAGGAATTCTATTACCAGCTAGACACTGTTCAGATGCTGATGTTTGCCCATTATTTTTCTTTTCTCAAACCTCTTATGTAGGAGGTAGTGATAAATGTCAATTATTTTTCAATTAAGCCAACCTTAAAATTATGAAATATCACCAATTCACTGCAATTTTACATTTCAAATATTTACAAAGTTAACTTTCTTTTTTCATATTGCTCCTATTTTAAAGCATTGTTTAAAAGTTCACATTATGTAATTAATAGGTACATGAAAGAGTTTATCTGCTAGAAGGATCCCAGGAAGGAAGACATCTTTCTACCTTGTTACCAGTTCATGTTGACTGATAGTCTGGCTCTGAATAGGAACCAGGACTGGAATGACAGTCATCCTCTAGGTGTGAATAAGAGGGCAAATGGCTTTGTGTTTAAGTCAGTAACACTTGAGCAGTCCCTGGGTGCAGAAGAAGAGGTGACTTGCTTAATTGAAGCAACAGAAGATTTAAAACTTTCATACAGAAATTTATCCCAGCCTTAGCTGTCTCTTCCCCTCTCCATTTCCAGGCAAAGAACGGGTGAGGCTCCCTACCTCCCTGCTCAGATCTCCTGAGATCTCTTTGTGATAGGGGTTTCCTCAGGTTTATCCTCAATGCTTGTCTTGACCTGATTGTATTTAAAACAAATAACAACTGTAGGAAATGCAAGAAGAAATAGAGATATACTAAAAACAGAAACCCTTTAATCCACATCCCTTAGCGCGATATAGATGAAATGGGTAAAAATATAGTAAGAATATATAATTACAACCCATAAGACAGTATTTATAGATACAGCAAACTGTGTATACTAGGGACAATATCTTATTTTCAGGTGCACAGGGAATATTCGTAAAAATTGACCATATCATAACTCGGACCACACAAACACACACACACATGCATCTCAATAAAGTCTAAAGAATAGAAATAATATGAATTTTACTTTTCTAAACATAAGGCAATAAAATTATGAATTAATAATAACATTTTAAATATCTAATTTTTTAATGATTATACTTTATTAAATAACTCTTGGGTCAAAGGAAAAATCAAAATGGCACATTTTTCAAAGGAAAAATGAACTAAAATCACGCAATAACATATGTGAGCACTTCTTGAAATTAAGTGAGAGAAACCTATTCAGTTTTAAATTGTTAGTATATGTTAGAATTGTTCTAATGTGTCAATAATGCTGAATGCATTTTTTTCTTGTTCATATTTTTAGCTGGGTTGCGCAATGTGCAATTTTTTTAATGTTTATAAAAATGTGACCTTAAAGACTTGTAAATTTTCAAAGTACAAGGAAAAATAAAATCGAATATCACATATATGTAAGTGACCGTACATGAAAAGCCGTGTGAAGTGGAATCACATCCTTTCTAGAAATGGCTCTGAGTAGAGCCATCAAAATTCTGCGTGATTTTGTTTCTTACTCTTTTGCAAAGAGCCATAAACACAAAAGGGTAAGCCCTTCCTACTAATGGAAGGAAAGCAAACAAAGAAATAAACTTTTAAGAAATAAACTTTTCTCCTTTGTTTTCCCCTTCAGTTCTCATTTGCCCCAAAGCAGTTCCTCTGAAGGATTCGTCTCTCTTCCTACTTCTGTATATTTAGTCCCCCACACCATGGTACATTAGGCATGAATTTGTACAACACTAGGATTCTGGCTCAGCAGGATCCTGGGAGTGGATTGTGTATAACATGGCCAAGGGTTTGTGGTGTGAATTAGCCATGACTCGTAGTTGGATGGGGACCAGGAAGGAATGGGTAGGAAGGCCGTCGGGGGATTTGGTGGAGTCTGTAAAGGCCGGGGCGGGTTCTGGGGTGGATGCTGGGGTTTTGCTGTCAATGCCCATTCTTTCTTGATCGCTAGACTTATTACCAGCTCACATGAGTCAAATGGCACTAGCTGCAAATTCAAGCTCTAGAACTGGGTGTGTGGCAAATCAGTAGTTCCCCATTTAGGAGAGTGACTGTTAAGGCACAGTATATCACATTAGCCAGGACTATGAAAGTTTGATCCGAGGGTTTTGGCAGAACACATTAAAAGACTCTCTCTCTTTGCCCTAAAGCTACTCTTCCTGGCATTCATCATATTTTCCAGCCCATCACATTTCAACAGAATTCTTACCTTTCAGAGAATCCCTCCACCCCATCCAGAGCCTGCCCCACTGAGGTGGACCTCAGAAAATCTACTGTCTCCCTGTAGCAGTGGGAACAGGTATGCAAACTGGACGCCTTCACCAGTTACCCAGTCATGGGAAGCCTGGTAGGAAGTTACTAACTTAAGAGAGGAAGCTGGGCACACTACTTAGTGAGGACAGTAACTTGGATGCATGGCTTTGGAGGTGGCACCGTGAGTTCCTGGGCCTGGAATGGCCTTGGCACGGACAGCATTTTGGCTCTTGGCACCAGTGTAAAAATAGCCCTCAGGGTGGGTGGCAGTGGTCAGTTTCTTTAGACCATTCGTGTTGGAAGCTTCTCTGTGCACAAGGTTCTCCAGCCTTTGAGATAGTTCTGTAATCTGCAAAAGCATCTCTTAATGAACTCCTTTTCTGTTTAATCATCAGAGTCAGAGCGGGCAGTTACAACTGAGAACTCTCGACTACAATGTTGTAAAACTGGTAAACATACAGTTATTTTTATTATTTCTATTTTTTCTTTTTTACATTATTTCGATTTTTTAAATATGAATTTACTAAAGTTACCTTGTATGAAGAAAATCAAGATGCTTTTTATTAAATTCAAAATCTTAAAACCTTATCTCAGTACTTTAAAATAATGTGTTCATAACCTTTGATAGATGCTGCATCTTTTTTTTTTAAATTACGAGTAACCAGAGAGACACAGTCAGCAATGTCTGGGAAGTTATGTATTTGCCTGTTTTTTTAATACATTAATGCATTTATGGGGTATAATGTGCTGATTTTATATACAATTAGGAATACTTATATCAAACTGATTAACATAGCCTTCACCTCACTTAATTATTGTGTTAAGACATTTATACTCTACACTTAATAGATCTGATATGTACCCTTGGAATATGCACCATACCTGTGGTCCCACTGGGTATTTGCCTGTTTTTATTAATATGTTGGTTCTTCAGTATTTTAATCCTGAGCTGAACTTACAACTCTTGGTTCTTGCCTTTTGTTCTACTGAATAGAAACCCCCAAATTGCTGCATAGCTGTAAAATGAGACAAAAGTATTTGCCCCTTTCAAAAACATGGCATTTGAATAGACCCAGTGGCTTTTAGATGCAAACAGCTCATTTATTCAATCTAGAGACTTCATCTCCTCTCATCATAACTCTCATCAAGGCCTCTGCAGTCTCACTGAGATAGATGTTCAGGCAGAGTTCATTGGATCCGTTCTGGTTCAGTGGTGGACAAAATTAGCCTATATGCAGATAGCATCCTTCCCCATTTGCATGAAAAAAAGGAAGTCATTACGGGGCCTTTATTAGCACCACTAAAGATTTTGCCTCTCTGATTAAAAAGTTTAGTTCTTTAAAAGTCACTGAAAAAGAGTGAGAGACTCAAACTCCATTTTATTCTCCCCTCCAATAAGTTACATGAGGGTTCATATTTAAAAGACAGCTAGAATGAGAGCATCATAGCATGTTGGACTTGTAAGGGAGCTCAGCGATCCAACGGGGTAGCACTGTTGGTAAGAAATAGACACTGGAAGTATTGTAGCTCTCCAAGGTTACCCAGCACAACCCAGCTCCCCTCACTTTGGGGCAGTTCTTTTCCAATTGTACCACACTACTTATGCCAGAGTCCTGCCCCAGGGGCTGGGTCTGTTAAGACCTTGTGGATCTACAGGCAACCGACTAAAGAACTATGAAGATAGAAACCATGAGAAAGAAAGAGACAGATACACAGAATAGAATTTTCAAAGATGGGACCACCTACTGCTTGTGGGGTTCTGGTGGTGGCCCCGAGTGTCAGTTCCATTCAGCTTTTATTGAAGGCTATTTGCTCATTAGCCCAAAGAGTAAGTTGAGGAAGGGAACAAAGACACCAGCGTTTTCTTTGACAGAGCGTATCAGCTCCTATTGTTTCTATAATCATTAACTTTAAAGGTCTGAGCAGCCTTGAGAAATCCAGAACCTGAGCCTCTTGTAGGGACAGCCTCCTGTCTGAGGTCACACACACAGATTCCTAGGGAGTTCACTGTGGAGTAAAATGCCACTGGCATCTCCTCTGAAGAATTGGTGGGAGAGAGGAAGTTTCCTCTCATCACCACCACAGACGGTCTTTCTCTGTGATAAGGGGTATAAGCCCTCCTGCCCATGTTTCAGGGCTGGAGCTATTCCCTTGATCTCTGCCCAGACAAATACAAATCACAATGGGTATTGGCTTTGTCCGAGCAGGAAACAGCCTAGTTAATGTGTCTTTCCGGGCCTTGCCACAGCATCTTCTGTGGCCATTATTTCCCAGAGTGTACACAGACCTGACAGGGGTGTTAGTAGCTGCATCCCCAATAGGCCAGAGTTCTAGGAAAAAGCAGGAAACTTGCTCAGATAAGAAATTTAGTAGTGGCTGGTTTAAACATAACCTCGCTGACTTCCCTTTGTTCCAACTCACTTAGCTTACTTTTTTATTTTTTCCCTTTTTCTGGGAGTGTTTTCCCGTGCCAAGAATGGGTTTTTTGGTCCCATTCTGCTTGCAACTTCTTATTAGGAAAAGATCTTCCTGAAAATTCTCAAATGGGTTTGAGATCTTTGCCATTTCTACATAATAATATATTTTTCCATTGGAACACAGCTTGTGATCATTGCTCTTCAGGAAAGTATGCCAGGGTCACTGTGCCATTTTCTAAGAGGGGGGCTGCATGTCTATAGCAAGAGTATAAGAGTAATATCGATAAATCTCCTTTGATGAAGCCCATAATGGCGGTTATTTTATTTTTCTTTTTTTAAAAGAGTATTGTTTTATTTTTTCAAATTAATATGAGGGTATAATTTCTTACTTCCAGGATAAAAGTTCCATTTATAGAAGAGCCCCTCACTCAGGGCATAATGGTATTTCTCATTGAGGTAATAATTTTGCCTTAGGGAAGAAATTAAATGGGCTCCTTCTTTACATGGGGATTCTCTACAGAGACTTGATTGAAAACTTTGGAAACAACTTTTGTCATCTACTTTCCAATTGCCAACTAAGAGACTTCAGTCCTAGGGCTCAGGATGGATGGATGGAAGATTCCCTCCTTTATGCAAAGGACCTAAAGCAGTCTAGCTATTTATTATTATCCTGCCACACAGAAGTGGAAGGGATAAGAAGTCTACCTGCCATTTCATGAAAAGGAGTATGGTACCCCCCAATTAAGAGATAAGTCCAAGTTTACAATCCCTACAACTGTATGAAAGCATTCTATGATTTAAAAGCAATTTTATTTTATATGATTCTCTTATGCGTTCTGTGATGTTAGCACAGAAGAGAACATGGGGCCAGAGAAACGAAGGAACAGGACAGTGACTGCCGTTCAGGTTCTGTGTGAGGAACCAATTCCTCAGGGTCCTTTCAGGCCACGGTAGACACAGCGCTAGGAGTCTCACAGACTTGGAAACGATCACCCTAGAAGAAAATAAAGGTGTAACAACAGAAAGTATTCTGCAGAAGGCAAAAATCCTGTGACCTACACATAGTCAAAATATAGTCTTCACAGGGGCAAGGATGCTTTCTGGCTAAAATATGCTGAGCGTAGCTTCTTTTCATTTTGGCTTTTGGACATGAATTTGTAACTGTGGGAGACTATTCTGTTCTCTCAGCTGAGAGAATAACAAGTCTAAGAAAAGAAAAATGTTTTTTTTTTTAATTGTTTTCAAAAAGAAAGTCCATGCTTTTCACACTATTTAATGTGTCATTGGTGTTACATTAGGACCAACGGGGGTTTGACATGCTCTTCTTATGGCTGATAGACTTAAAGAGTAGTAAAAAGGGGAAAGGAAGGTCTTCCACCCACATGGCAGAGCGTACTTAAGTTCAATGTTTTACAGCATCTGGAGACAGGGTCACAAATTGGCAACCTGTGTAGCTGTCTGGGACCTTTCCACACGGAGAAGTGACCTACGCAGAATGCTATCTGGACGATGCTCTTTGAGGAACTGGTTTCCTAGCAGGGCATGGGACCGTTTTCACTTTTACTCACAATTCATTTTGCTCCCAGACTCAGTCCTGTGAGGTTTGGTTTCATTTCCTTCCATTTTCGTAATACCCGTGGCTGATTTAGTAACATGATTACCTTTCTTGGTAAAAAAAAAAAAAAAAATATATATATA
>CAUYON010188654.1:0-29989 GCA_963573935.1 Arctocebus calabarensis | reverse complement strand
TAAACAACATATTGACAAGTTGAATTAAAAAATTAATGTTTACGTAACGTACTTTGGTCAAAATTGAATCCTATTTATATGAACATTAGTCATATTTTCTTTTCTTTTTTTTTTTGGTTTTCTTTCCCTCACCCCCTTCCTCCTTCTCAGTCTGCTCTCTCCTTCCCCCATACCCCACTGTGTCATTGATTATCATTAATTGTCCTCAAATCAAAGTTGAATACATAGGATTCATGCTTCTCCATTCCTGTGATGATTCACTAAGAATAATACGTATTTATGCAGTATCCCCAGATAGTTTTTTGTTTGTTGGGAGGTTGAGCTTTGGGGGGGGCAGAGTAAATATTTTGCATGAAATATCTTATTTTATAACAGTGACATTGTTTTCTCTTTTGTCTTGTGATTTTTTTTTGAGGTGAAATTTAAGTTTTTGTGTGAGTAGTACTATTATACCTATTTTGAGTGTCTTGCTTTTACTGCATCACATTATAACTTTGTTTGTTAATAAACTGTTCACTTTTTTAAAAAAAATTGTTACTTTACAAATGCAATTTTTATTTTATATTTAGAATTTTATTATGTAACTATTCAAATCTTATTAAAATGCTTCACTAAAAATTAGTATTGATATTCACTCATTGAAATGGATTAGATTTTTTTTTACCATTGTCATCAGCATCATGGTCAAAAACAAAAAGCCGTGGGGGACAGCCCAAATGCCCATCGACCCACGAATGGATTAATAAATTGTGGTACATGTATACCATGTTTCCTTTTTTGATTAAGAATACAATCAAATCTGAAATTTTATGAATAAGAAATAATTATTGTACACACTGATGTTTAATCTCTCCATGTAAAGCATCTACATTTACTTTTTTGAAAGAATTTGTTGTTGTTTATCATTTTTACTTAACCTCAGAATTATCCACTGACATATCCTGAATGCAAAGAAGAGTAAACGTGAACCCTGTGATGATTAATTTTTACATCAATTTGACTGGGCCATGGGATGCCTAGATATTTAGTCAAATAGTACTCTGGGTGTTTTCTGTGTAGGTGTTTTTGGATGCGATTAATATTTAAATTGGTAGAGTGAGTAAAGAAGATTGCCTTCCTCAAGGTACATGGGCCCCATCAAAACAGTTAAAATTCTTAATAGAATAAAACTGCTAACCTTTCCTTAAGAAAGAGGAAGTTTTTCTGCCCAGCTGTTTTATAGCTAGGTTATCAGCTTTTCCCCCACCTTTGCACTCAAACTGAAGACTGGCTCTTCCTGGGTCTGTGGCATTCCAGCCTTCAGACAGGAACTACATCATCAGCTTTCCAGATTCTGAAGCCTTTGGACTCTGACTAGAACTAAACCATCCTGTCTTTTGGGTCTTCCCCAGGCAATGCACCCTGAAGATCTTGGGACTACCTAGCTTCATAATCACATAAGTCAATTCCTTATAATAAACAAGTGTATTTCGTAGTAGTGCCATGGTTCTGTTTCTCTGTGGTGACCTGACTGATACATATCCCAAGAATTTCCTGTAGATTCATATAACATTTGCATTATATTTCAGAGAAAGGCATGTGTGTGTGTGTGTGGTGTTTTAATAGAAAGTAGTCTTTAAAATTACTAATTACTATCAGAAAAAAATATTTATGATATTTCTGACTAATTAATGGACTGTTTTCTTCAATAGCTGTGTTAATTTTGGAAATTTAGGTTGTATTGGAGAGAATTGACACTCATTTCAGGTTCAACACTGAACAATCTTGATTTGCTTCTCACTCTTGGTGTCATGATACATTAACATGGTCTTTCATATAAACACGTAGATTCAGATGGCAACTTTTCCCCCCTCCTCTTCATACTATACAGGGCCCATTAGTAAAGTAGGGCAGTTAGAGTACTACCCCAAATGTAGTATAGAATGTTTTCTACCTATTTTGATAGAAATATTGATGACGGTATCTTACTGAAGGTGTCAGTGTTTGCACAATATTGTAGGTAAAACGGACTCAGGGAAAAAAATGTGGAAATGATAGTGGTTAATGATATTCTTTATTGTTTCATAATGCTGAGATCTTTCATTTCATGTAAATAAAATAAGTTTCAAAGAACTCATTCTGATGATCAATTCTCTTTATCCAATGTCAAATTCCATTTCATTCAGCATATCCTGTAATGCAAGGGAAAAAACCCCAAAACATTTACAATTTTACCATGTAGTTTTTATTACTTTTCTTTGGTCTCAATACCAAATAAAAAGTTGCCCATAAAATTGCCATACATAGGAAAAATGGAAAACCGCAGCTAAATGTGTCTTTATTTATAAAATATTCACTACACTATGTGACAAAGAGGTATATGGCAACTTCATAGGTGACTTTTGGGATACTGTGTATAGTACCTGCTAAATAAGCCAACTGTATGCCATTTTGCTCTTATTAAGGTGAATATTAGTTTTACTTTCTTTAACCAAATATCAGTTAAACATCAAAATTATCAGTTTCCCTAGTAATAGGCAGTCTCTAACCATCACTTAAGATTAATACAAGAGGAACTATACCTAATAAATTCAAATATTGTGACCTAGTTAGTTGTACACTCACATTAACCTGAAATTTAAAAACACAAAAAGGGAATAGTATATAAGTATACCTAAATATTTGACAAAAGCATCCAATAAGCATAATCTTTTGAATATGAGGTTTTCTTTAAAAAAAAAAAACATAAACCTGAATTGATTCTCTGGATTGTCAATATTTGTCTTATTGCAGAAATTTTACTACCAAGGAAATTCTGAAGCTTGTTTTTATGGAAGAATCAAACAGTTGGAAAATGAGTATTGCTTTGAGTATTCTTTTTATTGAGCTATCTGTAACAAGCACTTTTCTCAATTTTCTCTAAAAATTTCTCTAAAACTCCCACAAATCAGCATGATATTTCTTAAAGCTATTACTCAGCTTTACTCAGTTAAGGATAATTTGTGTACTATAAATAAACATCTATAAATAGTATTTCTTATATTGCGACTGCTTCCTAAAGACTCCTTGATGTGTTAGGGGATTAATACCATCTTCATTATTGTGTTCATTATAGGGAGTCTGAATAATAAATTGTTGCTCTTGCAAACATCAGAGATTTTAGATTTTTCTCATTTTTTTCTGATTTATATATTTTTAACTTATTTCAAGCTTATCCACCAAAATTGCTATTTTCATCATCATATATGTTCTATTCTAAATATAGTTTTAAAATATTACCTCCCCAAAGTATTTCAACAGTGACAACAAAAATATATATTTTTCAACTTTTGTGTCATCAGGGAACTTGCTTTTTGTAGGAAGTATGTCCAGCAGTATCAAATTTATAATTGGAACAAGAAATTAGGTTGTTGTACAGAAGCTAGTTGTTTTTTATATTCTTTATAAAATAAAAATACAGACTTTAGTTCATAAGATCACAGTTATATAACCGTGGACCTCCTCTGACCCATAACAAAGCACATGGTTTAACAATAGTTTGAACACTCTGGTATAATTTGATATCACTATACTTTATTCATATTGTCATGACTATCATTATAGAAAATAGTCTCCATCATAACATAAAAATTTAAATAAATGTTCTTTTTAGTATGGCATATAGTTTTTTAAATTTTTATAATTAATATTCCTTAGAAAATAATCCCTACTTAAAGCCAGACTCACATGAACATTATACAGTGTCTTCATATGTAAAAGCAAGAATGGAATTACAGTAGAACGTCCATAGTTGACCACCTCCCTACATTGACCACTTCCTTTAGTAGACCTAGTTTTTATAGACTGGACATGTACGACATGTAGGTATCAATACAAAAGGCCTAGTTCCTCTGTTGACCACCTCCATATGTTGACCAGTTTTTTAAAGTACCTTGGGTGATCAATTTACAGATGTTCTACTTTATGTATTAGCTCCAGTGGTTTTAACTAAACTTCTTAATTAGTTGCACCTTGTGAAATCATAGGCCAACACAGTCGCCTGAAGAAAACACTAGTTTTCTTTCATTTGTCTGCTATTTACCTGAGTCATGAAACACATAAATGTTATAGTCATATAAATAATCTTACTTTCAGTAAGTAAAAAATTGCAGTATTACAATAATGCTCTAGTCTAGGCAAAACCATTTGGCCTTATGTGATGTGCTTATGAGTGATGTTCAGGTAAAATGAAGGGTCAATATAGCATATAACATTTCTATGTGAACTTCACAGTCAGAATGTTCCTCTTCTGGCTAAACTGAGCAAACTTCAGCCTCTGAATGCCAGAGCAACTTTCAGCCATCACTCACTCCATCTGTGGTGCTACCTCTGTGTCATTGATCAGGGGAGCTGAGTGGCAGCAACATCCTGTGTCCGGGGTCGCTTGTGTGGGTGGCACAATTTGTCCATCCTAGGGTTCAGTGGCCACAATAGGTCCATGATGAGCAGTTCTGTGCAGTGATTTTGGCAATGGCTGTGTGCCTAGCCTCTTTTTGTTTCTCCCTCTCTTATAAGCTTGGTTCTTCTTTTTTCTTGATTCTAAGACTTACTCAATATTCTTTCAATAAATACATTTCTGTTTAAATCATCCCCAGTCAGCTCCTAAAAATTGTGATTAATAATCCTAACTTATTAAGCCTTAAGACTTCAATACTTTTTCTTGATTAAGCCTTTGGCTTACATATTGTGTAAGATACCATGGTGATATTGGTCAAGTCTGAAAATAAACTAAAAGCTGTTGCAGTTTATATTTTAAACAGGTGACATTTATGGCCCATAAATTGTATCTTGATAAAATTTGTAAAAATAAAGTATGTTAGTATTTTCTAAAAAAAATGAATATTCCTCTTCTGATAAAGAAAGTGAAGTACAACACTCCCCATTTCCTGACAGAGAAAAGTGAAAAAGGGCTGACATCTCTGACCATAGAGAGAAAAACTGGTATTTTTTTAGCACCTAAAGGAGGAAGTTAGAGGATGTACAAATCAAATGATAAAGTTGTACTTAAGATGAATTTTGAATAAGTTAATACACAGGTATTCAACCTCATGGAGCGATATAAAGCAGTTTTGTCCTGTTACAATTTCACGTGGTACATAGAATACCTTGGAAAACAGAAATCTAGCTGGGACTAGAAGAAAGATTCTTCTCTTAGCATGTCTGTTAAAATTTTTCATTAGGTTTGTAGTGAAAAGGACTTACATGAGAAAACTATATTGCTTTGAAGAGTTATTTTTACGTATTTGATCTTAAGTAAATAACACTACAAAATGTGTATTTTCTTGATTTGTAATTTGGATTTCATCATCCTGAATGATTCATAAGGTCCCTGGTTGAGTAGCCATTGTTTCTGAAATTCTGGACCAAATTCCTTCTACCTGACCACTTCAGTCAAGTTTTAGAATAAAAAGTGAACAGACTCACATGAGAAAAGGTCCAAAGGCAATACTTACTTCTGACCTCATGAATGTATCAAAACATGCAAACATATACATTCTCACACACACATACATGGATTTATAGCAGAGTAGGTTACCATTAAATTCAATCTGAGTCCCCGATAGAATCAACTTCACCATTTAGATGTTGGGACCACATTTGATGCTAAAGATGGAAACTTAGAGCAGAGAGCAGTGAGAGACTTATACTTGTTTTTATCCTCTTGGCTAGGCTTAGACAAGGTAATCAAGGCAGCAAAATTGTAGTAAGCAGACAAATTTTGAGGCCTCTTCCATATTTTCTTATTTCAAATTTCAGTTTAGATATCCAAAATTTCTAGTATAGTTAATCTTTTAATAGGAATTTGGATGATGCATATACTAACTGAAGTTCCCACAAGAGACTGACTCTAGGATGAAAGTGGGCCTGCATGTTGGCTTCTGGAACCTGCATTCATGGCAGCCCTACTTTGCATATTGTACCCTCCCAGACTGTCCCAGCCTGGCTAGAATCTGCGAGGAGCAGAGAGAATTCTTTCTAGTGGATAAGAAGTCAGATAGAGTGCAGCACATACCATTAACAATAAATAAATGCTATTCCACTTTGGGATACATTCAGCTACCACATCCTGAATGTTATGAACATATCTTTCTTATAAACTTTGTGTCATGGTTGTTGTAGAGAAAGCAGCTTTCCTGTTGTATACAGTATAGCTTTCCAGAAAGTGAAAACTTTACTTCCCCTCTCAAACAGTCAAGTGTTAAGTGAGAGTTTGTAGCTCAGACTGTCTGTTAGTTAAGGGTAAAATTTACTTTAATGAAATGTGTCATTTAGCTTCAAAATGCTTTTGCTTACAGCTTTATGAGACTTTTTGTCATCTACACCTGAGGAATTAGGGGACAAACAATTTCAGATTTCATCGTACGCTATCTGACAATTTTGGAGGAGGGTAGACCTAATCTCTCAGATGTACCTAAAGGGATTTTCCATTTGTAGTATAAAGCTAGCTAAAAGGAAGGCATCAAAGTCTGTTGAAGCAAAAGATTGTTCTAATTTTTTTTCTTGCATGTGAAACTTCTGGATATAGGATATTTGTCTTTTAATTGCAAAAGTATATAGTAAGAAACATTGAAAAGACTGCTAACTAGAAAAATTTGGAGAACAGTAAAATCACATTTAAAACATTTCAAAGTTTTATTCAAAGTAAATGTATTTGCAATTTCAGATATTTACAATACCAATTGATCTATATGTGAATTTGATGCACATACTATTATGTGCATCTCAGATATGCTGAGATTATTTTTAATATTTAATTAAATGTTGAGTGAGAAGTTACACTTACAAATAGTTCTGCTTTTTGAACTAGCTGTAATTAATGATGAGTTAGAAACAAGGAATATGGTGTTTATTTTACTGTCTTGTCTTAGAGAAGTTTAGGCTAGTAAAGCTTTTGTAATTCCAAAATGTCTTAAGGTATAGCTGAACCAAATTTATGTACCACATTTGACAGTCATAATCTTCCCATGAGGTTCTGCAGGTTGCATGTTTAGCAATATCCCTTTTAATCTAATCCACTTCTCACCCCCACCACCACATCTACCCCTTCTCCTTCCCACCTCCACAGCCATCACCCAGATATATATCAAAGGACTTCTGGAAAAAGCTACTGCAAAATACAAGTTGCTAACATTGATGACTAATATTGCTATGTCTTCATAATAAAGTTTATAAAGTAGCTAATGTAATCTTTAAAATGAACATTAAATATGAGACTGTTTAAAATTCTGCTAAAATATGTATTTTTTTACTTTTTATATGCTGTGCATGTATATGAAGTTCATTGTCATTGGCCAGAAAAACCAACGTCAATGGAGGTGCAACAGGAATGTAGAATGACTGATTACTGTTCTGTAAGCTAAAACTTAATATTCTTGATTATAGGACTATTCTTTGCTGCAAGGTAAACATCTACTCCTTGAACTTAATGCACCTAAGACTCGTATCAACCTTCTGACTATTATTCACATACTTTGTGATTACAATAACTCTTCTGTTAAAAACACCACTCTGATTCTCAGAGTTTGCTATTTTCCTTCCTCCTCCACAGGGATTTCTCAGTGTGCCTTCATTTGGGGGAAGGAGAAGGTGATTGTCAATAAAACATTTCTTGGGCTCTTTGAGGACTTTTAGCACTAACTTGTACTTTTCCTTATTTCAGTTCCCCCTACTGCTCCATCTTCATTCCCCACTCAGCCCCATTCCTAGTCTTATCCATTCCTACCCCATTTGAGTTTGCATGTTGTTATAAAGTTTCATATTCCTTTAGCCTCCTTTAGTTGATACTTCTCTAGCTGTGGCATTATACAAATTTAGATGGTTTTAACAAACGGTACCGTGATTCATATTCCTATATCCTGCAGAATTGGAGCTGCCATGGGCTACTCCAAATTGAGGCGCTCTATTAACCATTATTTGTTTAGCTTTTCCTGCCTTCATACAGAATAGGAAAAAATGCCATGCCATAATTTGGGACAATGGACAATATTGAGAAAAATATAGATCAAAAATTTCATATCACATAATATAAGAATAACAGTGCCATAAGACAGTTACTTGAACTAGTTTACTTTCTCATGAATGTCGCATTTAAAAATTCCATCCCTCCTTTAAATTTTAGGCTCATCCTAACTTTCAGCCCATCTTTTATACAATCATTATGTAATAAGAACATTAGCATATATCATTGTAGTCCTTTTTGTGAAATGTAAGAACTATCATTTACTATATGAATTTTCCTTTTGGTGAATGTAAGAACTATCATTTACTATATGAATTTTCCAGTTAGAAAGACTGCCCAAAAGGCATAGGAAACTGACTTACCTGTTCTTAGTTTCTCTAGTGAGCTATTCTCACGGAACTTGGATTCATCTATTTTCTTCAAGGCTATCTTGACTTTCCTTTCTGTCTCCTTTCTACCCATAGTATTTATTAAAACTAAATACTTCCTCCAAAAGAGAGGAAAAATAAAAAGTTTTAAATTTCTCAATAATACACGTATCTTATAGAAAACAGAGTCATGTTATCAAATAATAAATGTGTTGTCGCTGTAGCTCAGTTGCCACAAGAGTTTTACCTGGTTCTTTTCGAAGGACTAAAGTTCAAATCAGAGTTCATTTATAGCTTTGCTATAATACAAGGTTTCTATTTTCTTCAGCACTTTCTCCTGCTGTGGGAGTTGAAGGTATCTCAGTGTTTTTATTGTAATGCGCTTATTAATCTGGCAGAGAATAAAACATGAGAAACACTTTTTCCTTTGTCCACTGCTGTATTAATGTAGTCATTTTGCTTCATGGTATGGAAATAAAGTTTGTCTGAGTTAATGATTAAAAACAATCAAAATAAAAATTCCTTTGTTGAGTATATACTGTATGATTGCATCTAAATTAGCTTTAAGAGCCAGCATATCTAGTCTGTGGTAACGGAAATCAGAAGAGCTCTTGCTTACATGGAATGTATATTGAGTGCAAGTGACAAAGAGAGAAATTTCTCAGGAGATAGGAATATTCATCATTTTGATTGATTGGACAGATAAGCACATACGTTAAAACTTATTAAACTATACTTTATTTCACTCTATAAATCTTACCATACTAAAATATAAAAAATTATTTGAATAGCTGTAATATTAATTGTCAAAGTATCAGCTGAGTATCTGCTTTCACCATGCTATGTCTTTTTAATTGCTTTAGCCATTTTGAAAACATTAGAATATTTTCTGATTTTTGCATGGATTTAAACAATAATTTTATTGGATATAGTATTATATCACTATTTATTTAATTTAAAATGGCAAATTAATGTAACTGTGTATATTACTCAAGAGATATTGCAGAGATAATGTTTTGGTTTCCAGTAGTACTTTCTTGGGCCTCTCACTTTTTTACTATCTTGGCAGAGCTTTGAATTTACTACATTCCTTTGACTTTTTTCCCACACATAGAAAATGTCTTCTATAAATTAGACAACCAAATATTTAGTTCTGACTACTCACATTGCAGTCTCAAACAAAATACATAGTACTAGGCTTTCTGGGTTAGTAACTTGACATTTGTTCTAGGCTATTATACATTTAATCAAGATTTTCCTGCAATTCTTTTGGAAAGGCATCTGGGAAAATTATATTCTGAGTAAATTTTATTAAGCATGATTATATAAGAGGCACATGGAAGATATCAAGTATAGAGGACATTAAAATAGAACTGTTTCATGGTAAAGACAAACCAGTGGTTACCTTGTGATTTTCTGATGATGACCATAATGGTGCTGATGGTGATAATGCTAATTGAGCCATTTATTCTGGCGAATTCTTTTAAATATGTTATTGCATTAGTCTTCTGGATAACTAGGGGAGATACATATTATTATCACTATTGTACAAAACAGGAAACTAAATCATAGAGAGGTTAATCAAGTTGTCTTGTTTCTGTACAGTATTTTTGGTAGAATTACAGTTAGAGTGCAAATCCTCTAAAGAATCCACCTGAAAAATGTGTTAATAGGAAGTGAAGCAACTGAGAATCCTGCTTACCTCACCCTGCTGACTGCCTCTTACAATTTCTCTCTCTGGTCAAATGAAAGCAAACAGCAAAACATATATACAGAGATAGGTTGAGGTTAATTATTGCAGAGAGAGGAGATTCATTAGGAGTCCAGAAAGAGACAAGAAATGTTATTTTGAAAAACTAGGAGGTGAAACTTACTAAATGCAGAATATAAATGTCTTAACACAATAACTAAGAAAATGTCATGAAGGCTATGTTAAACAGTTTGATGAAAATATTTCAGATTGTATATGAAAACAACACATTGTACCCCATGCATTAATGTACACAGCTATGATTTAATAAAAAAAAGAAAAAAGAAAAAGCTAAAGGAGTGGCTTTGGAAGGCTATGCATCATTTTTTCCTAATTGTTTATGCAGACATGTTTGAATAGAATCTGAGTGTTTAGCAGTGTGTTTGATACAGTTGTAGAAACAATGAAGTACCTATTATGGATTTATTTATAGGATGTTTTAATTGAATCGAAAACATATACACAGAGATAGTATCTAAATATATGAATATCATTTAAATCCAAATATCTTAACCAAGATAATCTGGATAATATTAAAAGTTAACTAGTACTCATAGTAGAAAATGATTCTGGATTAGTATCAGATAGATCATAGTGCTTTAGAAATACTGAAGAGGGATAATGACGAATTTTGAAGCAGGAGGTAAGATATATAACAGATATAAAAAGGACAAGATTATGGTTAGAATGAGAATGGGAGAAGAGAATATGTGGGGAGTGGACAGGAAGATATGAGATTATGGTACCTGTTTCCTTGAAAACTTTATGAGTCACTACTGGGTAGAAATAACAGAAAATGTTCCTTTTCTTAAGATCTGGGAATGTGATTCTTGCTTTAATTCTGCTCAGGGGAATTATGTGTTTGTGAAACTTTATTAGAGGTGCATGTGTGTGGGGAAAACAGAAAGAAACATTGTGTTGACAAGAGCTGTCTGTAAATGTCTGGGCTTGGACCAGCTCCATGACTCTTGGCTTCACACTTCTGGCATAGAAAACTCAGGTCACAAAAAATGTCACTGAAATGTTGTAAGCAATAGTTTTCACTAGGAACACTACAAATATATTTTATTTAGTCAGATAATACAAAATTTGCATAGCCTCTCTTTGAAACTATTTACATAGCCTGTTTAGAAGACTTGTACTACTTTCATAGTAAACACGTAATGTTTGTAAACATCATAAACAAAGTAGAACAGTAGGAACAGAAGGAAAATAACAACGACCCACAGCATTGCTCTTCACATAGAAACTCTGTTAAGCTTCTCTTGAATTCTCCTCAGCTTTTTTCTTCCCCCCACAAAGAGGAAATTGGAGCACTGAGATATGAATACATTTATTTTGAAACCTATATATTTGGCTGAATACAGAAGCCTATGCACAAGGAAAGCATAAAAACTATTTGAAAATTTTCATAATTCTCCTACATGGAGCTATGTAGTTATCTGTGTGTTTTTAGATGAAAAAATCTTTAGAAAAGTTTGCATCAAGCTATTAGCAGTGATTCCCCATACAGAGGAGGAATTTGGTGTAAGGAGGAAAAAACATATGTAAAACTACACACATACATACACAGGCGTTCACATCCCTCCTCTAATTGAAAGCAGCACATATTACTTGTGATGAAAACAAAAATCCAAAGCCAGCACCTGAGCCCTTGAGTGTGAATTCTTTTTTTTAACTTAACTATACGAGAATAAAATTAATAACTAAATATTTTATAGTATCTAAACATATGAATACCATTTAAATCCAAATATCTTAACCAAGAGCTAGGTAAGGTACATAGAAAATATTGTTTTGTAGAGTAATACTCATCTTCATATCACTGCTGGTCTGAATGGAATGATTAACCTTCAGTAACATAGGTAAGGTTATCATTTGGAAAAAAAACGAAGGCCAAGTGAGTTTGGATTAGTAAGATTTGTTATTTGAGCTAAAAAAATGAATTTTTTTTAAATTGTCAAATAGAAGTATAACCTTCCTAATTAAATTCTTTAAATGAGTATGCCAAGAGCATAAGTTTTGGTTTTTGTCCATAAAATGGTTGTTAGACAGGGATGATTTTACCCACAGAGGATATTGGTAATGTCTGGCAACATTTTTGGTTGCCATAACTGGGGGAAGGAGCTACTGGCATCTAGTGGGTAGATGTCAGGAAGCTGACAAACATCATACAATGCACAAGATATTCCCCTGCAGCAAAAAGTTACCTCCTCGTAGGCTGATTTCAAATTTAATTATTTTTGTCTTCATCTGTAACTGTTCTTTTTTGTTTCAGTGTAATTTTATTTACATTCATTTTTAAATTTAGGACTTTTAAACATATTCTGGAAAATAATAGTACCTGGAATATAGGCATGGGTCTGAGAATGAGAACTAAGCCATCCTGTAATTCTGACAGTAAATTGTCACTACCATGGGAATCTGTATGTTTAAAGTATACATCCCATTACTGGATTTTAAGCAGAGGAAAAAAATCATTTTATCAAAAGGATATTTGCACTTGAATGTTTTTTGCTGCTCAATTCATAATAGCAAGGATGTGGAAACAACCCAGCATCCATAAGCCCCATGAACGGATTAATAAACTGTGATAGATGATAGATAGATAGATAGATAGATAGATAGATAGATAGATAGATAGATAGATAGATAGATAGATAGACAGACAGACAGACAGACTGACTGACTATATACACACACATACACCATGGAATACTATTCAGCCATAAACAATGGAAATTTGCATCTTTGTATTTACTCAGATAGATTTGGAGAGTATTCCCCTAAGTAATGTATCTCATGAATGGAAAAGCAAGCATGTATTCAATAGTATGTTGAAACTAGTAGATCAACAACTACAGGCCCACAGGAAAGAAAAATACTGTTCAATTCAAGAAGACAGCAGGGGAAGGAGCTTTTTACCCATATGACACACTCTCTGGGTGAAGGGCTCAGTTGCAACTGGGCTTTCTCTTACAAATGCAAACAGTGTAACCTAATGGTATGCATCCTCATATTAATGCAGAATTAAAAAAAAACAAAATAAAGCATACATGCCTTGGGCCTAAATTTACCCAGTTTTAAATTTTAAAACTTCCTTGTATCATATGGTCTATTGAGTATCCTGCTTCTGTATCAGCTGGTTACTGTCAATAACTGATGAGCACTTGTCATCTTGGGACACCTTTTGGTTGCTTTTTCTAGGCTGAATACATTGTTTCCTGAATCCTGTATCTTTCTCTTTTTGGTTAACCTTCTTATTTTGGTGGTAGATAACTTCCAGAATTCTTAAGATATTTTAGTAAGTTTTCTGATTCTATAGTTACCGGAAAAGTCTTTGAAGAAACTTTCTAACTGATTGATACTTTTTAATTCCTTATCACTATTCTTAAAAGATTTTATAATCTTTTCAGATTGTAAGTGTTTGTAAACTTTCTAGCCTGTATTCCTTATCATTTGGCCTATAAAAAGTTTCCCATCACCTTTTCAAAAAATATTACAGCCTCAATTTTCTCTGATAGCCCTTTTTGAAACTTTATTGTTTGAATTTGGTTTTTCTTGTATTAGGCCTTGTATATTTAAGTTTTTATGCTCCTACATTTGCCTCTTTGCACTTTTTTCTGTCTTTTGTAAAAGTTTTTAAAAGTTACTTTGTAACTTTTCTATGGAAATTTAAATTTTGATTTTGCTTTGAATTTTTGAAGTTCATTCTTAGTATTTTTTATATCATTATCTATAATACTTCTTTCTGTGGATGCTATATTAGCCTAACTAGAGAGATTTTGGCTTTCCAGGTCTTTTACTCTTCTTTACTGTGATTTTTTTTTTTTTTTCAGTTTTTGGCTGGGATTGGTTTGAACCTGCCACGTCTGGTATATGGGGCTGGCGCCCTACTCTTTGAGCCACAGGCGCCGCCCTCCTTTACTCTTCTTTATTGTAGATTTTCTCATCAATTGGTGGCTCTTCTCAAACTTAGAATCATCCATTTGTCCATTATTTTTTCAAAGAGTGAGGTTTAAAAAGTTGCTGTGGTCTCCAAATATGTTGGCGAGACATTTTATTTGGTAGGCTGTGCTTTGACTAGACTGAGTGGGGTGCTGGCTATGTGAGTGATCCTCACATGAGGTTTATCTTCTCAGACCATTTGCAAGAAGTAAAAGGATAGCTGCTCTGTGATTTGCGTGTAAGAAAGCAGATAAGGGATGTAGCTCTTATTTTCTTCTCCTCTTTGGCAGTGGCCTGTAATAAAAGTTACAGAAGACATGCTACAATTAGTTCAAAGAACTTCTGTTAGCCAAAGCAATGACTTCAGCCTTCTTTGGGGATCAATTCACTAACATAGTTACATGAAAGGCCTAGATTTCTACAGGTCCATAGGTATACTGAGCTACCCAACATTCAAAACATCCTCATACCTGTTTCAACCTGTGGGTCGACTGCAATGGCTCATCTCCTTCTTCTATTCAGTTTTCAGAAGATAACTAATATTTTAAAAGAAGAGAAAAAGAATTTTAGAATGTTAATGTGAGGCAGTGAACATTTATTAAGACAGCTAGAGAAAGTAAGCTTTAAGGTAATAACAATGTGTGGGATAGATAAAAAGAGTGGAACGTGATATCACTGGTAAAATTCAAGGAGAAACGACTTGCTGATGGTGAAATAGGAAAAAAGAAGAACTATGTTGTCATGGGAGTTTTTCTGAGCATTATAAACTTATTCAGGCATCTCAGATTTTCCTGAACAATGCATAGTGGTTGGTTTTCATGGAAAGTGGCAGCCACTGGTAAGGCATTTGCCTTATATACTCAAACAAGTGTGTCTATTTGGAGACATAAATTATAGATTGCAGGAGTAAGTAGTAGACAAATAAGCAAAAAAAAAAAGGCAAAAATCCTCTAAAACAGTTTAAGAAAATAAGTTGATTGGTTTTATAATTAGGTGAGTATAAAATAGTAAGGTTTTAGAGTGGTATTGGAATTTGGGAAGTCAGGGTAGAACTACAACAAAGCTAAACGTTCATGGGTCAAAGCTTCTATCCAGTACCCTGGATAGCGCCCAGGGAGAGCAATTGCTCTGAAGTCTAAGGTCTTACTGAGGTGTCCATTGTTTCCTCCTAGCCGATGGAATTCTCTGTCCTCTGCTCTGCTTAGTTATCTAGAAGTACATTATCATTCCCGTTTCACCTGCAAGCTTTGGCTTTTCTCATTAGGTTTAAACCACCATATTTTTAGGCAGAGTAATAAAAAAAATGTTTAGCAAACTTGCTTGGGGAGAGAAAGACTATATTCCTAAAATCATGGAGTTATTTATCTTGTGGGGTTTCTTTTATTTGAGGGTTAGGAGTAAAAGAATCAGTTCATGGGAAATGTAGATAATCTTACTTCAAATTAAATAAATATAAATTAAAGCTAGATTTATTTTTGGTTCATCTCTTTGGGAGACATGCAGATAATACTGACTGACTGAGAAGGTTTGGGGAAACAAATTCTTATATGCAGTAAAGGGAGTGAATTTCAATTGCTAAAGGTAATTTGGAAGTATCCACATACAAAGAGTGCCACAAGTTGCTCCTAAAGTCACCATATACAGGGGAAATGGGAAATTGTAGCTAAATGTACCTTTATTTAGATAATATTCATTATAAAACTTTACAAAATATTTACAAAATGGTATCTACATATTGGCCAAATAGTAATGTAAATATTAATTACGGATTTGTCATTGTTTAAAAAATTATGGTATATTCAAAAGACATAAAATTGGTAATATAAGTGTTTAGATTATGTAATTATAAAGATAGACGTGGAAAGATACTCATGTAAAACCATTCTTAATGTATTTTTATAGCTATTTCTTCTTTATTTCATAATATTATGGGAGTCTACAAGTTTTTATTACATAGTCTGCTTTGTACAGTTATGTGGGTGCAACTCAGCTAGTGCGTATTGTACACATTGGGTGTGAATTTACCCATCCTCCCCCCACCTCCTATATGTTCGTTAAGTTTTACTTCCATGTATTGGCACATGTGCTGATTGATTAGTTCCAACATAGTATTAAGTGCCTGTGGTTTGTTTTTCCATTTTTCTGATACTTTACTAAGAAGAATAGTTT
Source organism: Arctocebus calabarensis (assembly GCA_963573935.1). Classification (NCBI taxonomy): domain Eukaryota; kingdom Metazoa; phylum Chordata; class Mammalia; order Primates; family Lorisidae; genus Arctocebus; species Arctocebus calabarensis. The sequence goes on along the minus strand of CAUYON010188654.1, from coordinate 13,776 downwards.
CCAATTCCATCCAAGTTGCTACAAGGTAGTGGATACCCATGTTTTTTATGGCTGAGTAAGTACTTTATGGCACATGATATACATATACCACATTTTATTTGTCCATTCATGTATTGGTGGCAACTTGGGTTGCTTCTACTTCCGAGACTGTGAATTGTGCTTCTATAAACATTTGGGCACAAGTGTCCTTTTCATGAAATGGCCTTTATTCCTTTGGGTATATACCTAGCAGTGACACTGCTAGATCAAATGGTAGGTCCACTTTTAGTTCTTTGAGGTATTTTTATAGTATTTTCCGTATACATTTTACTAGTTTGCATGTATTTCAAAATATCATTTTGTGTGAAAATTATAAATCCCCCACTCCCCCCAATAAATATTTGTAAATAGAAGTCTGAAATGATTTTTATAAAAATTGAAACTTCAATATGGTAAGCTCTGCAAGATATATATGTTTACTTTCTTTATATGGGTGGTATTTTCTAATTTTTATAAAATAATCATATATTATTTTTGAAATAAATATTTTATAACAGTATTTTATATTAGTGGCTTTATCTTTTATTAAAGACTTATTGACTATGTGCTGTGTTCTAGGCACTGACATGGGAATCGGTGGTTGTGATATGATTCCTACACTTACAGAATTTTCTGCCAAAGGGAAGGCAGAAAAGAATAGTTAACAAAAATAACACAATAAAATACAGAATAACAAGTAATTACAAGCTCTATAGCAGACACGGAATGAGAGCACTGAGATCAGTAGTGTGCTGGTAAAAATTTAACTGGTTTTTAAAAATAAATATATTAAAAAATGAGCAAATAAAGAAGCTTGAATTTGTAGTATTTTCCAATTTATATGATTTGAATACTTCCACACTGGTTGATTTCAAGCTGCTGATGTGTGGGTCCTGAGTAGGACATTGAGAATAAGTGCTCACAATTGGCCTTGGTAAACCAGCATGAAAAACTATTAATACCGTAGGGAGAAAGGGCTATAAAGTAGAAGGGAGAAGGGGCGATCAGGAAAGCTTTAAAGGAGACAACATTTAGGTTGAGCCCTAAAGGATGAGTGATTATCAGAGAAAGGGGCTGATAGTAGAATGTGTCTAAGGGGAGAGAAAAACTGAATTGAAGGGTGGCAAGAAAATAGTCCATGTGAAAGTTAATGGGAGCTATGCTGGAATAGTGCCAATAGGTTTGGAGAAAGTCAAAGCATTATTTAAGTTACTATCTAAGAAAAAAATCTGTTTCAAAATATATTTGACCTCTTGGTTTCCTTCCAACTTCACAATGGTATGGTTGCCAAAAGTATTACTCAAACTCAGGTAACCTAGGCGCATGGATTTTATTTGTATTCTTCCTTAGTTACTCTTAAAATGTTCCAAATCTGAGCATTTAGCTTAAAATATTATGGACACAAATGGGCAAAGTGAACAGCAGGTACTATCCAAATTTCCTTTGGGCTCCTGAGTTACCCAAAAGAACAATAATTATAAAAATGAAAGAAAAGTTGATTTTATTGGTTTATTTATCATAACTGTGACAGAACCCAGAAGTATACTGTTAGCAGTAGCAACAGTAACAGTGTCAAAAAGATAACAAAATATTGAATTAAAGCAACTTCCTAGGCATTGGCCACTGCCTGGCCCCACTATCTGGCAGGTGGTAACAATCAGCATTTTAAGAAATATTCAGGTAGTGATACTTTAACTCCTTAGAGTCTTTATAAATTTGGAATGAGTCTCCCTGAGGTTGCTACATAAAACTTTCTTTATCTAGTTTTGTGGTTGAAGATACAATTCTAACAGAATTAATATGAGTTTCTTCCTTTCTATATCAATGTCATCTTTTTCCAGTTTTCTAATACTCATATTTAATACCATCAGCAATACTCACAAAGGTACAAGGCATTCTAGAGACATCCTGACTGCTCAAGCTCGGTCCTCTGTACTCTCATCTTCAGAGGGAGGAGTCACACAGTTAAGAAAGAGATAAGAGTATGGTAATTGTTTTTCTTAGGCTCTAAGCTCCTGAAGGATATGAATTTTTAGTGGCACCATCTTCCACTGCTGGAGACTGGATCCAAAAACTATTTCTCTACCTTCAGAGAATTGATTGTGCTTTGATGAACATTACAAAATGCCTACTGAGGCAATTTTTGGTGCTTCTTTCACAGATATTTTCCTCCTCTATTTTCCACAATTACAGACTTTTCTTTTGTTTGTTGCAGCTATATCTGTTCTATATACTGGGCAATCAATATGGGTGGCTGTCTCAAGAGAGAACACTCCGAGTCTCCAGATATTGTCAAAGATAAAGTCATTATAATTTGCTGTATGGCAGACAAAGAGGGACTGTCACAGTCATCTGAAAAAGCAAACCTGAAGTCCTGTGCCATTGTTTTCCAATTGATAAGATTTAAATGATCTCTTGACAGCAGGGCCTCTGCAACCAAGTGTAGAGCTTGTTCTCTGCCCAAAGGCACAGGCCAAGGAAGGCAATGGAGACCGAATACAGCCTGTGCTCTCAGCCAAGCCTCTGAGGAGGGTTGCCTCTGCCTGGATGTGGGTGCTCTGTGGGCAGAGGTTCTCAATCAGGAATGGCAAATGAAGACTGATGAAGATACTAAGCAGTTGGAACAACTGCCTTGTTGGAGTCTACTCCAGCACAGGGGAGAAAGAGTGTCCCAGGAGAAACAACTCCAAGCTCTGGGGAAGAGGAGAGGATGATCTGAGCCTCATGGATCCTGGAGCGGCACTGGCTTCCTAGAAATAGGGTGAGGCCTTCATAGCTTAGACGGGGGTTTGGAACATTATGCAGTTTCAAAGGGAACTCATATGGAGGCTCACCCTCACCCTTAATTTTCTTCCCCATTAATCTAAAAAAATTCTTCAAATTGTACATGAGGTTTCCAGAAAGGAGGTCGAGAGAGAACCTTTGGCCGTATGAGCTGCTGCTGCTGACAATGGCTCCTTTTTTTTCTTAACCAGGTGAGAGGAATATGTTGCAGAGGGTACCTTAGGCCCTCTGAAAGAGATAGATTCCACCATCTATTACTTTTGAAAAATGTCCTATGGCCAACCAACATGAATCTTAGATATAATATCCAATCTACAGAATTAGAGCTGGAATTAATAGAGAACTTGGTTGATTAAACTCAAGTTAAAAACAAGATGATGATACTGATTATTTACAATATTATTTTTATCTGAATCAGAGGTTTAAATATTGCCCTTTCTAGGCCAGGCGTGGTGGCTCATACCTGTAATCTTAGCACTCTGGGAGGTTGAGGCAGGTGGATTGCTTGAGCTCAGGAATTTGAGAACAGCCTGAACAGAGTGAAATCCTGTCTCTAAAAATAGCCCAGTGTTACAGTGGGCACCCTTAGTCCTAGCTACTTGGGAAGCTGAGGCAAGAGGATCATTTGAGCAAGGAGTTGAGATTTCTGTGAGCTATGATGCCATGGTGCTGTGCTGAGGTTAAATGAGACTCTGTCTCAAAAAAAAAAAAAAAGGAAAAGAAAAAGAAAAACTATTGAGAGAGCTTTTGCTATTGTGTGGTGAATTTGAGAAAATTCGGCTAAATTTCTATTTAATGATTCCTGTAGTATGAGTCAATTACTTCCTTCTTTTCCTCCTCTGTTTCTCTTGCTGTTGAGCCATGATAGCAGTGGAATATAGAACTCATATGAAACACCACAACATGAAAAGAGAAAAATCACAGGAAGATCAAAAATCAGAGTATCCTAAAGACACGAGATTGGATTTGGAAACAGGCCATGGTTTTTATCCTTCATTTTGTGCCAAACTTAAATAGGGCAAACTCTGTTATAAACATAAATCACACATAAATGATTAGTACCCAGATGGCTAAAACCAGAGTTTGTCTGACTCAAAACCATACTAGAAATAAGAGGAATCTATGCTATATGCGAGAACACTGTGATTGCTAGACCCTCATTTGTAAGACAAAATAAGGTCACAAAACATGTATTTTGCCTCTAGTTTTCTAGCCGTCATATGATATGTTTGTGTGTTGAGGATGGGGGATGTTTTAAAGAAGGCGTGAAAAGTTCAACGTAAGTAGTTTTTAACTTAAGCTTTCTGAAAGTTGCTGAAAAAATTCAACTTGAATAAAAAATGTAAACCTCTGAAATTTAAGTTTGTTCGTTGTTGTTGCTTGAGGGTGCCTTTATTATATCTGGCTAAGCTTAAAATAACTATGAGAGGAAAGAAAGGAGGAGTGTACTTTTGATGTTAATATAAAAGGAGGGGGAGAAAAAAATCAGTATTCCTAAACTGCTCCTAAAAGGCAAAGTATCATTAGTCTTTTCTAGAAGATAATCTTAGTAAGCTTATTTATGTTTTATTTTGCTCATTGATTTTTATTGGCTATTTCATATTTTTTATCTCATGTGATACCTCTGTTTTGACTGTAAATCTCCCAAGAGCAGGTCACAGACAGAAGTGTGGCTACGATCAGTGTGGCTATGTTACTTTAGAACAGTTGATTTAATCATTGGCATGATATAGCATTGCCTATGCAATCTTTGTTAAAAAATATGTTCTTGGGCAGCACCTGTGGCTCAAAGGAGTAGGGCGCTGGCCCCATATGCAGGAGGTGGCAGGTTCAAACCCAGCCCCTGCCAAAAACTGCAAAAAAAAAAAAAATATATATATATATATGTTCTTATGGGCATCCATGATACATGGTGATCACTATCTATCATAGCATAAAATTTCCACTTTGAGATGCATGTATTTTTTAAAAGGAACTTGTCAGTTCTGCAGTGTGGAAAATTCTCCAGCCTCATGTTAGGGTTGAGATTTCATATTGGTTTTAGGAACTTTTTATCCAGAAGAGTATCACAAGTGGTTTATCACCCAAGGCTTGAGTAACTAATACTTTTATCCCCTAAACTTTAGATGTGTTACGTGAGATGTAGAAATAAATAAGATACATTCTCTATAGTCAGGAAGGCCATAGCCTCAGGATGGCTATTAGCGCTACCATGAGAATGAAGATGATGAGGATGGCAAAGAGGAAAGAAGAAAGGTAAGGGGGAAGAGGGAGAGAAAGAGAAGTGAATAAGGACAAGTGGAAGGTGTAACAGACTTGAACTATACGCCAATCCTTCAGCTCAACTTCATATGCAGTGCTTTGGGGGGCTTTGTTTGTTTGTTGTTGCTTCTTTTAATACTCATGGAGTAGAAGTCTCTTATTATTCCCATTTTACAGTTTGTCCAAAAATTAAACAAATTGGTTAGGGATCCAAAATTGATAGTCTGCCTTCACAACTTAAACTATGCTATACAACAGCCCTACTTTTTGTAGTTTGACTAGTCACTAAGAAAGCAGCGACATGGAGGTGGGGCCCGAGGCAAGTAGGTCTAATTGCCGATGGACTTGGGAGTTGTAGTTTTGTGTCTAAGTTTTATCACTATGCTGCCTAATTTGTGCTGGCTAGTTCATTACAAAATCTCTCCTCACCATTGAAGCAATAATGATTTTTGAGTTATATTCAGTATGACTTAGAACATGGAGAAACTTCAGTGAAAACAATAATTAAAAATGTCTGATTTTGGCAGTTGTCCCATTCTTCCTTCAGTCTAACAAGGTAGAAGTTCTTACTCGCTCACTGGCGCCTTTCCGCAGACACTGCACTCTCCAGTTTTCGCAAGAGCGGCAGTTTTGGACCCACCGTGTGCTAAAATTTATTAAGCAAAAAACACGACCCTTGGTGTTGAAAGCTATATTGGGACAGCCAAGCAGGTCCTTGTACGTCCTTGTCATGCCAATAAATCCAGCCAAAAAAATGTTTTTAATAGTTGCGTGAGTAACTGGTATTTTAAGAAGACACCCACACAGAGGGAAAAGTATCGGGAAAGATCAGATTTTTAAGCGCTCAGTAGGGGAGTTTGCTTTTTCTGTTAAGCTTCACCTGCAGTCTAAGGAAGAGGACTGGTGCCGAGTCTGCACTCGCACGGCATGCTTCCTTTATGTATTGTGTGGGATCTGATAAATTTTTCAGGATCCAGTCCAGCTGTGCTCTCATCACATTGATTTAATGGCCCTTAAGAGAAACCATAAAAGTGCTTTCTGGTTAGTGGGACCCAGCTGTTTCTCATGGTATTGCACAAGATAGCAAGCTGCGTTAGCTATAGATTCATGATATGAAAATTCAGCTTTTCCCATAACATTTTCTTTCCATACTTAAAAAGTCTTAGAGCAGATATGTGATTTGTTAAGTTAGATTGTTAGGCCCAAAGGAAAAATACCTAAGGAGATTATCTGATTTGATCTTAAAAAGCCACCAAATAAACACTGAGTCATATTAACATATTGTACATAGTGTGTGTGTGTGTGTGTGTGTGTGTGTGTGTGTGTGTGTGTGTGTGTTTTCCCAAAGGGTGGTGTGAAGGCCAATAGCTGGAAGGAGTATTCTGTTTGCATTACCAGGCAACAGTGCAAAAAGCCAACAAAATTATTTGAGGATTATCAGGCTCTCTGATGAGGTTAAGAACACTAAAAGTCGGTACAAAATGAATAGCTGTGTAGATTTACAATGTCATTCATGTCATCCAAGCTCTTTCATAAGTGAAAGGGTGAACGGCACTACCAAGGCAATCTGCTTAGTACTAAGCCCAGGTTCCTAACCATCTGCGCTGAAAATGTTACTGTTCAGAAACAGACATGAGGCACTTAGAGCGTTATACTTCAGGTACTTTCAGGAATGGCAGTACTCAGAAGTAAAGTAAAATGTTTTCTCACCCATGTTTAAATAATGGGAATATGGGATGAGAAGATTCTAACATCCAAGGGTGACGCATAGAGTCGCTGAATCTAGAAGTCATGGAAGCAAACTACGGGAGAATTACCTTTCACTAATTTTTGGTGATCAACGCTGATTAGCACAGCCTTTATTTAAACATGACCTCATGGAAGTGAGTCATCATTTGTGAGTGTAGAATCACAGAATGGCCCTGCACTGTGAACTATTGAAAACTTGAAATACTTGTAGTTTACATTGGAAAAAATTACTTCTACACAATTAGTAGTAAAAACATATTTCTAAGCATATAATTATGTATATATATATATTTTTTTTTTTTTTTGCAGTTTTTGGCTGGGGCTGGATTTGAACCTGCCAACTCCAGTATATGTGGTCAGCTCCTTTGAACCACAGGCACCACCCATAGAATAATATTTTTAGAAGGTATTCATTCAAACAATTTTAGAGCATCCATTACATATAAAGCTTTTATGTATTTGCATTTACTGATTAATGTGCTTCTCAATAATAATATTTATAATAATATTTATATTGTTTATTTTGAATCTCATTTGATTTTAAAACATCAAAAAGTAATATGTTTTAAATTTGAGCATTCTTTTCTCTGTAGGTTTAAGCAATAAAGATAGTTTTGTGTTTTTTTAAAGCTGTTCATGGATTAAGTTAGTTGTTGTAAAACTGCTGTCTATGGAAAATCCAATGATAAAGAAATTCATGGAACTAACCTGAAGATGGTAAGAAAGTGGCATATTTGTATAAAAGTAGGTAATGATTAAAAGTCATATATACCCTTCAGTATTATTCCTTTGAGGAAACTGGACATTCATGTTAGAGCCCTTAATAGAAACCTATGGATAGAATGAGAGAAAGAGAGAGACTATTACTAGGGGTATTTTAAGGTCAGTATTTCAGTAGCTGCTGTTTTTTATTACATGTCATGTAGACCAGTTCCTCTGTACTGAATAACATTAGCTTGAAAAATCAAAGGCTTGGTAGCCTAAATAGACAATAATAACCAATATCTCAAGTTTGCCAGCTACTTCTGGGGGAAATGCAAAGCCATGTCAATATTTGCCATTGTTACATTTTTAGCCAAAGCTCTAAAGACAAACAATAGTGTTACTTGTTGATAAGGTGGGAGTGGCGAGAATGTGACATCCCCTGATTGCCGTGATTGCCAAGGGGGGTGAGTTTTTCTGTTGCTACCAGGAGCAGCGCAGTTTGAGCTGTCTGTGGCTCACTGTGGTTTGCATTCAGTTCCGAACTCAGAGTCCGGGATGAGAAAGCTGTGGGCAACCAACAGCAAGCAAGTTAAAAAAAATGCGGGGCTGAAGTAATGCAGGCTTCTATTTCACTTCAGAATGAAAATGTATTGTTCCTGAAGAGTCTGTTACAGAGAAATTCATTATGGTTATCTTGTGAATTATGAGTTCTAAAAAATAATGTTTGTGCAACATATTTTTGTGGCTATTTCAGAAAATGCATTACAAGGTGCAAAGAGCCAGCAGCGAGAATGATACTAAGACTAAGTTAAAAGTAGAACTGGTTCAGCATGATCTGAGTTTTTGTTTTTTTCTTAGGTTAAGGTAAAAGGCTGTGTCATGTAGGGCAAACACTTTTTGGAAGGGTACCTTGTTAGGCATTGTTTTGTAAAGGTTTTTTTCCTTATCTTGTTTGCCCACTCTGGGCAAATGAATGATTTTGCAATTTTCCTAATGTTAGAATGTTTTCTAATGTTGGAATGATTTTGCAATTTTTCAATGTTTCACTAAGTGCTCATTTAAAAGAAAAGGAAACTAGAAGGAAAATAAAAAATATAAATCTGATCCATAAATGCAATTCTTGTTAACATACTATGTATATCCTTTTAATTAATCTTTTTGTGTATATAGGCTTTAACACATAGTATGATCATGATAGTATTAGATTAATATAGAAACATATGATCACAACCAGATTAATATTTCATTTTTCACTAATTTGCAAGCATTTTTTTTAATATGTAGAAGAGGGTCTCTTTAACATTAACCCCAATTAATAATGTCCTAGAATCTCATATTATTCAATTAGCAGTAAGGCTTTCAGCAGGCTCCATCCTCAAAAATATTTCTGGGGCCTTGAAAAAAAAGCTCATATGCTCCCAGACCTGTCCTGGTTGTGACGAGGCTCCTTGATGCTCTATCCACTTCAACACATTCTCATAGTTGCTGTCTCTTCTCACTGTACCATCAAAGTCTCTAGCCTGTGTTATTATCTCTGCCCTGATTGCCATACTTAAAGAACGAACACATCGTTAACTTTCTCAATGAGAGCTAGTACGAAGCAAGTATCGGGTAGTAAAACTTTGTTAAGTTTGGGGGGTTACCAAAAAAAAAAGTCATGAAAGGAGGAAAAAAGATTTGAACTATTTAAATGGGTACTTAATATTCTTTTTTTTTTTTAATGGTACTTAATATTCTATTGAGACAAACAGTCTAGCATTACTATGAACACTTAGATTGTTTCAATTTTTCATGTTTAGAAATAATTCTGATATGAATTTTGGCAGAAAATCTTTATGATTCTATTTTATATACCCTCTCTATTTCAGGACATGTTTTTTAGCTCTTGAAATCTATCAAAATATTTTGTAGGAAAGAAGTTCTATAGAAAGAATTTCTAGATTGACCGACTTTAATGGTTAGTGGTAGTTTGTGTTTTCTATTTCCACTTGAGTGAATTTGATGTTATATTTTTCTAGGAACTTGACCCTTTTATCCAAGTTCTTAAATTTATTGCCCTAATGTTTGTGGTATTACATTACCTGTTGCATATCTGCAGTTATTATTTCTTATATTTTATTTCTGAAATTTTGTGTGTGTTAATGTATGTGTGTGTGAGCCTTTTAAAATTTTCCTTGATGGCTCTTCTTAAGGTTTTATTAATTTGGCTTGGCGCCTGTGGCTCAACGGGCTAAGGCGCCAGCCACGTACACTTGAGCTGGCAGGTTTGAATCCAGCCCGGGCCCGCCAAACAACAATGACGGCTGCAACCAAAAAATGGCCGGGCGTTGTGGCGGGCACCTGTAGTCCCAGCCGCTTGGGAGGCAGAGACAAGAGACTCGCTTGAGCCCAGGAATTGGGGGTTGCTGTGAGCTGTGATGCTATAGCACTCTACCCAGGGTGACAGCTTGAGGTTCTGTCTCAAAAAAAAATGGTTTTATTAATTTTACCATGAAATCATGTTGAGTTTTACTTTTATGTATCATTAATTTCTGCTCCTATCTTTATTATTTTCTTCCTTTTACTACTTTTTTTTTGTTACTTTCCCCCTACTTTAAATGCCTTTATTTAAGTGCTTAATTTCAGCCTTCATCCTTTTCTAATAGAAACAGGGTATCCATTTGTTCCTAAGCACTGCTTTAGCTGTGCACAGAAGTTTTCTTTTATTTGTTTATTTATTTGGGAGGGCAAAAAATAATTTTATCCTTTGAATGCATCACCAACTTGAATGTGCATATGTACACATATGCTTACATAATTTACAACCACACTTCAAAGATTTATGGTCTATAACATTTATATGTTATTTTTATGAAATAAGTTGATAATGAATTTTACAACCACAAGGTACAAAAATTGGAATCTCCTCTAGGGTGATCTTCCTATGTGAAAGCAGTAGTGGTAATGCTATAGTCTGTTTTTCTTTTTTTATACAGGGTGGCCATGAAGTTTGTGTGCAATTTAAAATAGTGTGCAAGTTAAAAATTGTACATGAACTATATGGACATGCTGTGTAAGGGGAGGGTTATTTGATAGTTCTAGGGAAACTTGGAAAAATAGCGGTCATCTTAGGCTCACTACAAACTAAACAGAAGCTCAAAAAATGCCCTTCAACTAGTCTTTATCCACAACAAGTATGACATCTTGGCTCCCAGCTTTACTCTTCATTTCTTCTTTAAATTTCTCTTAACCTGGATGGGGAGGAGTTATGCTACTTCTTTAGGGTCCCACAAAATTAGCATTAATATTGCCCCTCTGATCATCTAATCTGTATTTTAAGAAGTATGAAGCCTACTCTGTATATGTCAGACAAGCTTTACTTCAATTAAGCAGTGAGTTTGCAGGAGCACTGAAGGGGAGAAAAATAGATCTAATAAATATTTCAAATGTATAGGGAAAAGGAAATCAAATAAAAATTCTGATGGAGAACAAGCCAGTGGCGGGATGGAAAAATTCTAGTTCAGATTTCCTGCTTATTTTTACCAAGTTTTTCTGGATCTCAGAATAACTAGCATGGAGTAGCAAAATGAACCCCAATTTTCAGGAGTATATAGCCAAGGATTTTTCCTATTTTAAAAGTACTTATAAGTCATACAACCAATCATTTCCATTTTTAAAGTTTTTTTTTTAACTTTTAACCTTATTGCTAGGTTAAATGAATTAAACTAACGTAGGTACTAATTTATCATTCAAATAAATAAAATAACCATGCACACATATTTTTTAAGTGTTTATCATATACAAAGTTCCTAGAACATATAAGAAGGAAATTTTAAACTGATACCTAGGGACATAAAAGAAGACTTAAAGAAGTAGGAAGATACATTGTTTGCAGATAAGAAAATTCAATACATTCAAGCTTTAAGGTCTATTTGTTTTTATTTTGTATTTAAAAATATTAAGTGGGTGTCACATAGAAGCTTTTGTAGTGCTTGAATTAGGGCTGTAAGTGTGACCATCGGCTGAGTAGTTCAGTGTACCTGTCAGGTAGGTTTTTGCCTTTCCCCTTTGCTTGATTTCCAATGCTTTCTACTTCCTCTGTGTACATACACGACCTTCAGTTAGTTCCAATTTATTGGAGAGTACATGTGGTGTTTGCTTTTCTATACTTGAAATACTTCACTTGTGATAACAGTCTCCAATTCCATGGGAGGCTCTTATCATAAGTGAAGAATCTCAAAAATAGATTTCCATTCAAATTGCTCCAAAAGGCATTCATTTTTGCTTTTTAATGGCTGAATAGTAATCTATGGTAAACATATACTACATTTTGTTAATTCACTCATGAATTTATGGTCACTGGGATCAATTCCACATCTATGCAATTGTGAATTGTGAATTGTGCTGGAATAACATTTGAGTTCATGTCTTTATAATAAAAGGACCTTTTTTCCTTTGGGAAGATACCTGGTAGTGGGATTGCTGGATGACATATTAGGTCTACTTTTAATTCTTTGAGACATCCCCATACTGTTTTCCATGGAGGTTGTACTAACCTGTAGTTCTACCAAAAGTGTATATGCATTTCTTTCTCTCTGCATCTATGCCAAAATCTGTGGTTTGGATTTTTTGATAAAGGCCTTCTAGTAGGACTAAGGTGGTGTTTCAATGTGATTGTAATTTGCATTTCCATGATGATTAGTGACATTAAACATTTTTATATGTTTATTGGCCATTTGTCTATCTTCTTTTGAAAAACTTCTGTTTACATCTTTTGTCCAATTTTTAATAGGATTGTTTACTTATCTTTCTGATTTGTAAGTTCTTTGTGCATTTTGGATGTGCATTCTTTGTACCTTCATGGGATGTATAGTTTGAAAATTTTGTATTTTTCTGTGAACAATGTAATGCACACTTATCCAAATTTTTAAGGGAAAGTAAGGATGTGCATTATACATTGGCAGTTTTAATTCTGTATCTATATAAATGTTTTCATTCTTTTATTTATGCTTATGCATTAAACGTGTAACTCTAGAAAGCAATAATAGTATCTATATGCAAAATACTCCCCTAGAATATGGTAATCAGTTTTGTTGACCTTTCAATGAACTTGTAACAAAAGCATTTTTAGCCAAAGAAAAGTGACATATTTCTCTTTGTACACTTTAGGTGGGGGCTAGAAATCTAGCTGATATTTTTACAAAAATTATTGGAAAATCTGTTAGACAATGTCAAAATGATTTTCATACACAGTAAGCTTTTAACTGTTATTAAATATGCTATAGTTACCAACAGATACTTTGGCTCTCCTTCTACAGAGTGCGTCATCAGATTGTAGAATCAATAGTAAGAAAAGCTGCCAGCAAAAACTCCAAAGTGACTGGAGGTGGAGCAGGAAGTGAAGGCCTGGATTCTGAAGCAACATCAACTGGGATATCAATTTCAACCAAGATATACAAGAAGAGGGTAAATGAATTGCACAAGGAAAAAAATGGTGATTTTTTTAGGACCATAAATGTTGCTTTAACTTAATGAAGAGAGACGGTTTGGGCATGAGAACATAAACAAAATTTGCCCATAAACTTCCAACAGACTGGCTTGGCACCTGTGGCTCAACAGGCTAAGGCGCTAGCCACGTACACCTGAGCTGGTGGGTTCGAATCCAGCCCCAGCCCGCCAAACAACAATGGTGGCTGCAACCTAAAAAAAAAAAAAATGGCTGGGCGTTGTGGCGGGCACCTGTAGTCCCAGCTACTTGGGAGGCAGAGTCAGGAGACTTGCTTGAGCCCAGGAATTGGAAGTTGCTGTGAATCAGTGATGCTACAGCACTCTATCCAGGGTGACAACTTGAGGCTCTGCCTAAAAAAAAAAAAAAAAAAAAAAACTTCCAACAGCTACTAAGAATCACGTTTTGGAATTTTACCCTTGTTTTATCGATCTTCAAAGGACTTACAACTTTGAGCTGTCTCAAATCACTAATATGGATGAGGTCCCATTCCATTTGATGCTCCATCCAACAGAAGTATGGATGTCAAAGGAGTAAAGACCATGTCAGTTAAATGTCACATTTCTTGTTGTTCTACCCTGTTGTGCAGATGGGACAAAGCCCCCACCTATGATCATCTTTTTTTTTTTTTTTAAGTTTTAGATATTTATTTCTACTCCACCAATAAGTATTTTAATTTCTGCCTCATCTTTATTTCACAGTATCTGTAATTCTTTTATTTTCTCCAAGGAATAAGGATACCAAAAGACTTAATAAAGTATCTTAGTTTATTC
>CAUYON010188653.1:0-43904 GCA_963573935.1 Arctocebus calabarensis | reverse complement strand
TAGTGATTAAAAGGCCATGAAGGCTATGTTAAATAGTTCAATGAAAATATTTCAGATTGTATATAAAGTCAGCACATTGTGCCCCATGATTGCACCAATGTACACAATTATGATTTAATAAAAATTAAAAAAAAAAGAAAGAAAAAAAATAGCCAAGTGCCCTTAATCCCAGCTACTTAGAAGGCTGAGGCAAGAGGATCGCTTGAACCCAAGAGTTTGAGGTTGATGTGAGCTAAGATGCCACAGCACTCTATTGAGGGTGACCAAGTGAGACTCTGTCTCAATAAATAAATAAATAAATAAATAAATAAATAAATAAATAAATAAATAAATAAATTTAGGCCTCAAATTCTTTGACACTTCTTCCATTGAGAGGTGGGGTATATCTCCCTTCCTCCTGAATATAGATGGGCTTTTGAGGGCTTCGTTCAAAAATGAATAGTAGAATTGATGCAATCTTAGTTCTTAGGCTATGTCACAGAAGGCTATGTAACTTTTTCTTTGCCACGTGGGACACTTATTTTGGACCCTGCAGCCACCATAGAAGAAATCCAACTTTCTTGAGCTACCACGCCATGAGGAAGATCAGCTCACATGGACAGACTACATTTGGGGACTCCACTCAATGACCCAGCCTGGTTCTCAGCCAACATTAGCCATCAACTGAATAACTGTGGAATGGAAAGATTATTTTATGAATTCTGAGATTTGAAAGCATCAATATAAATAGTATGTTGGAATAATGCCCCCTGAATTTGTCCATCAAACATGCATATTTCAGTTTTCCTCAAAATCTAACATAACTCTTAAACAATCGATGAAATTACAAGTGCCTGAAGTTACATATTAACTAAGTTCTTCCTGATTTGATTAGAGGCTACATTTGTACTAAAACAGATTAGAAAAGTATTTTTACCCTGAAAATGCTATGAAAAGGTCTGTGATTGCAACAATCACTAGTGTTATAACATATCAGATAAATGAATGAAGTTTAATAATTTGAATGTTGGTCTAGAACAGTTGTTTTCAACTTTTTTTTTTTATCTCATGTCACACTTGAACGTTCAGTTAAGGCACACTTAAATTATATTGAACAAAAAAAGAGTTAAAAGAAGAATATACTTGTTGTGCTTTGAACTTCTTTCGAAAATAATTTAATTAATGATCTTTAAAAAATATTGAGGCACACTTAAGATCCTCTGATAGAACTCTACTGTGCCACAGAGCAGTGGTTGAAAATTCCTGGTCTAGAAGGCTTAACTGTGGCCCCCCAAAAGGTATACCTATGTCTTAATTCCCAGAACCTGTGAAGGAACGTTACCTTATTAGAAATAGGATCTTGGCAGATGTAATTAAATTAAGGATCTTGAGATAAAATCCGCCTGGATTATCCAGATTGGACCTAAATTCAAGGACAAGTGTCCTCATAAAAGACACACAGGGGAGAGTCAATAGACAAAAGAGAAAGCAATGTGACACAGAGGCAGAGATTTGGGAGAAGTAGCCCCATGTCAGGGATTCCCAACAGCCACTAGAAGCTGGAGGGGCAAAGGACAGGTTCTCCTGTAAGAGTTCTCCAGGGATTATAGCCCTGTGAACACCTTAACTTATAGCTTCCAGAACTTTGAGAGAATAAATCTCTGTGCTCTTAAACCAGCCAGTGTGTGGTATTTGTTACAGCAGCTTCAGAAAATTAATAGTTATAATTTTTTTTTAGAGATGGTCTCACTTTGTTGCCCTCAGTACAGTGCCGTGGTGTCACAACTCACAGCAACCTCCAGCTCTTGGGCTTGGGGGTTCTCTTGTCTCAGCCTCCTGAGTAGCTGGGACTACAGGCACCCGCCACAATGCTGGCTATTTTATTTTGTTGTTACAGTTGTTTAGCTGGCCCTGGCTGGGTTCAAACTCGCCATCTTCGGTGTTTGTGGCTGGTGCTGTAACCACTGTGCTACTGGCACTGAGCCTATAAAAATTTTTTTTATCATCTAAATTTTTTACTTTCCCCAAGTTTAATAAATTACAAGTTTATTCTTTTTACTTTGCTTTATGCATCCAGCTACTAATTAGATTTCAGTTCAAAATGTTATTTCTATTGTAAAAATAGAAACTGTTGCTTTTCTTTACCTTTAACGTTTTGGGTGCTTTGTCTTTTTTTTTTTTTTTTTTCTTTTTAGCCTCAAACTGTCACCCTCCATAGAGTGCTCACAGCAACCTCCAATTCCTGGGCTCAAGTGAGTCTCCTGCCTCTGCCTCCCAAGTAGCTGGGACTACAGGCGCCTGCCACAACACCCGGTCATTTTTTTGGTTGCAGCCGTTTTTGTTGTTTGGCAGGCCCAGGCTGGATTCGAACCTGCCAGCTCAGGTGTACATGACTGGCGCCTTAGCCGGTTGAGCCACAGGTGCCGAGCCCAGGTGCTTTGTCTTTTTACCATATGCCTCAGTGGTAATTTTTAGGCTGTACTTACCAGCAATCTAGAGCACAAAGAGGAAGACTTGATTGAATATTCTGAATTCTGCCAAGAGTTCTTTTGAAAAAAAAAATATATATATATTTTATAAATAAATAAAGGAGGAGGGTATGGGATGGAAAAGGGGAAACTTGGGACATAAAGGATAAGGAGAATGATCCCCTTGCTTTAAAGTATCTGGTTTGTAGGGAAATGTCTGTAGACATGGTTTAAAGACAGCTGTCTCAAATTCTACCTTAGGTCCTACATGACTGACCAGTCCTCCTCAAAACTGTCCAGGTCATTAAAAACAATGAAAAGTATGAGAAACCTAAGGAGATATGGAGATTAGAAGTAATGTGGTATCCTGGAACAGAAAAAAAAGACATTAGGTAAAAGTTAAGGACACTTAACTAAAGTAATGACTTCGTTAAAAATAAAATACTAATATTGGTTCATTCATTTTCGTAAATGTACTATACTAATATGAAATGTTAATGGAGATGAAATAGGATGCTGGATATGTGGGAACTCTTTGTATAATCTTCCCATTTCTCAGTAAATCTAAAAGTGTTCTAAACAATATTCATATTTTAAATAAGAAACTAAAGTTGAAGGAAGTGAAACATTTTATACAAATCAGTAATGTTGAAGAAATTTGCTCGACTGCAGTATGGATGCCAATTCACTTTACACACAATTACTTTAAAAAAAAAAAAAAAAACATAAGCCTTCTTCCTTTCTAATTATTTGCGATATTCCCAAAAGGGAACCCCAAGAAACATTTCCGGACTTACAAAAACAAAGTTAAGTTTAAAAAAACAAAGAACACCAGCTCCGGCTGGCATCTAACCGGCGTGCCATCTGCCCACAGCCTGGAGCTGTAACCTTGGTTCACGTGTCACCCAGCGTCGGGGTGTTAGAAGTTTGCCCCGGCAAGTCTGGGCAACTCTGCTCCCGCGGTGACCGCGGGCGGGTGGCCGGGGGAGGAAGGGTGGCGACAGCAGCGTCCAGAGGACCAAGATCGGTTTTCCAAACCCCATCTGCTTTCCCCTCCCCGGCTGCGCCCGCGGTCTCCCGGCGCTGCAAGCCGCGGGGAGCTGAGCGGGTCTTTTATGCCTAACAAAAGAGCTCGCCCCTCTCCTGCTCTTTCTCCAGCCCCCCACCGCCCCCACCTTGGGCTCCCGCGGCCGCCCAGGCCCGCGTCCGCTGCAAGAATTGGCTCCCGGGCTCGAGGTTTCCAGGTACCCGGAAGGGGGGGAGGCCGCAACAATTGGGCGGGTGAGGGCGAAACGCGCGGCCCAGAGCGCCAAGACTCCGAGGGGCGGAGAGCCCGGGCCGTGCGGCCGCGCGATTGGTCGGAGCCGCCCCGCCGGCCGCTGCTGATTGGTGGATTCTCAAATTCAGTCTCAAGGCGCCAGAGGAGGTGTTTTAGCGGGGACTGGGGATCCAGGCTGGAGTCGCGCTCGGGGTTCAGAGCGCTGGCGCTACCCGGACGCTGTCTGGTCCCCGCCAGCGCAGGGCACTCGGCGCGGGGATCTGCGCGCCACGCTGTCCCCTCCCGATGTCGCCGCCAGGCTGCTGATCGCCGCACCCCCTTCCCGCAGCGGTGTGTGGCGGCGGAGGTTCGGATGGAGGCGGGAAGCCTCCTTCGCAAAGCGGGAGTAAGTAAGCGTGCAGCCCCGGCAACGATGAGGAGGCGGGAATTGGGGGTGAAGGGACCCTCCCGCTCCTGCTGCCGGCCTGCGACCTCTCTGCTGTCCCGGCTGGCGGGAGATCAAGGTGTTCCAGTCGCTGCTCTGGGAGCGCGAGCGCTGTGCCGGGTCCAGCTCTCCCTCCGGCCGGGCAGTGGGGAGGACTTACCCTTCCCCACGATTTGGGGACCTCATTGGAAGAGTTCATTTCGGGGTTCTGCTTGGAGGCCAGAGTAAGGGCCGTGCTAAGCTCTCAGTGGGTTTGGATTAG
Organism: Arctocebus calabarensis; assembly: GCA_963573935.1. NCBI lineage: Eukaryota > Metazoa > Chordata > Mammalia > Primates > Lorisidae > Arctocebus > Arctocebus calabarensis. The sequence goes on along the minus strand of CAUYON010188653.1, from coordinate 39,492 downwards.
CGATCAGGTTTCCTTCCCCTCCGATTCAAAACCCCTCAAAGCCGAATTCCTCTCAGTTCTTTGCGCCAAAATTAACTGACCTGGGAGACCCTGTACTTTTCTGACAGATTTCCCCACACCCTCCTGACTTGTAACTTTATTTTATCTTATTGCTGTTTTTTTTTTTAATAAAGAATTACTATTTTTGTTGATTTATTTTCTTCCCAGAATTTCAGGAATTGCTAAGCACATTTTAGGTGTTTGCTCATGTGAGTTTCCGAGAGAGTTGTAAGGTGTCTACACTCCTGGAAATTCCCAGAACGAGTTTCGGGAAGGGGAAGTTCATGTTCACAAACTATTAATAAATGCATAGCTATTTCGTTAGAAGAAAAAAATATCTAGTTATAAGATCATTTACTAACGTAATTTTGCCTTACAGATGGAGGTAAACTGCTTAACACTAAAAGATCTCATCAACCCCAGGCAGCCCAGACCAGCTTTTGCACCTGAAGATGGAGAACATGCACAAAAGGTAAGCGCCCATAGGATGACAGCGTCTAATCCAATTAAGTATTCCAACATGCCACTTGTGTTTGTTTTATAAACACCATAATTAATTTCAATGAATATTGTGGAAATATACTTTTTTTAAATGAAGCCACCCACATCATTATTGTTGCAACTGTATGGTCAGTCATTGTGAGTGTAATGTGGGAACCAATTATGTAAATCAGAGATATTATGCTGCACACAGCAGTCAAAAGTTTGTAATACAGTTGTCAAGGGTGGTTCAGCTAATGCTCTGTAGGAATGTTAAGCCTCAGATCCCAGAAAAATAGACTTTTGTAGTTATAAATACTGTATTATAGAAGTGCTGTGAAACATCTTCATATCAATGAACCAGTTTCTAGAAGCTATTCCATTCACCCAAGAGCATGACCTGTGCCTTCCATCTGGAGAGATAAAGTGACTAGCCCACCAGTGAACAGTGCTACTGTTAGCATTTCTATGAATGCTACTGAGCCATTCCCTCCCTTTGTGCACCACTTGTGATTTGTAAGACTCAAGTGGTATCGGGCGGTGCCTGTGGCTCAGCCAGTAGGGCGCCGACCCCATATACCGAGGGCTGTGGGTTTAAACCCGCCCCGGCGGAACTGCATCAAACATTAGCTGGGCGCTGTGGCGGGCGCCTGTAGTCCCAGCCACTTGAGAGGCTGAGGCAAGAGAATCGCTTGAGCCTAAGAGCTGGAAGTTGCTGTGAGCTGTGACTCCACAGCGCTGCACCGAGTGCGATATAGACTCTTTCTCCCAAAAAAAAAAAAAAAAAAGACTCAAGTGGTATCTTCAACATGACGAAGTAAAACTGTAACAATGTCTCAAGTCTGAGTATTTTTAAGTAGAAACAAATAGATCAAACAAATCCAGTTTTAGAAATTTGGGGTGGCTCGGTGCCTGTGGCTCAACGGGCTAAGGCGCCAGCCACGGACACCTGAGCTGGAGGGTTCGAATCCAGCCCAGGCCCGCCAAACAGTGACGGCTGCAACCAAAAAATGGCCGGGCGTTGTGGCAGGTGCCTGTAGTCCCAGCTACTTGGGAAGCAGAGGAAGGAGACTCGCTTGAGCCCAGGAATTGGAGGTTGCTGTGAGCTGTGATGCCACCGCACTCTACCCAGGGTGACAGCTTGAGGCTCTTTCTCGAAAAAAAAAAAAAGAAAGAAATTTGGGGCATCAACCTATGAATAGCAACCTCCTTGGGCACTGAACTTCCCGGGGGCTCTTCTCTTCTTTCTATAAGTCTTACTTTAAGGCATAAATGAAACTGCCTGGTAATAAAGCACCTGTTACAGGGGCCTTGAAGAATACTTGACACTTGTTAATGTTGGATAGGTGGAAAATTACATGCTTTTCCATGTAGGTTTTTGTTGTTGTTGTTTGTTTTATATTTTGATTTATTTTTGTTAGGAAAATAAGTACAGTAGTAGCCCCCCTTTCCAGCGGGGATACCGTCCAAGATGCCCAGTGGATGCCTGAAACTGTGCACAGTAGTGAACCCAGTTGCTGTCAGTTGGAACAGGTTTGGGTTCATGTTTTCTACCCACAAATGTAATGCCTCTTCCATCTTAACTAAGCCTTGAAAGAAGGCATAAATGTACATTTCTATAAAGTCTAAGTCAGTATTCCACTTCTGTACTTCTGGGTCAATGACTTTTATCAAGCGCCTTCAACAGGACCCTTCTCCTCTAGCACGAGTAAGTGCTGTGTCCAGTTGAACATCCACATTTTAATGGGTGTAGAGAAAAAACCGCAAATGATGCAAAAGAAATTAGGAAAGTGGATACAATCTTTGAAATGGTAGAATATAGGAGCAGGGGTCATGTGCCCTCAAAAAAGAAGGCAAGTGACGAAAACAATGCTTGTGCAGAGATAACGTAGTACTAGGAAGGACTTTTGTCTCTTTTTCAAGTTGCTAGGAAGTAAAAGAAGGTGGTTTTCTAGGGATGGTGAAAACATGATGTTTGGAGTCACTGGGCCATGGATTTGATTTCATGCTTTGTCATTTATTAGCTATTGAACAAATATACTTTCAAGATGTTTCAACAAATATTTATGTTCTGGATGCTGAGGATGTGGTCATTTAATGAGTCTTATAGCTTCCCTAAGGCCATTTTCCCCCTTTAATTTCAGTTGATAGATAGTACTTCCCCTGTGGGGTTGTTGTAAAACACCCATCAGCACATACTCTTCACACTATGGAATCAAACTGATGACCTGAAAATGAGTTTGATGCAGGCCCTGCCCTTTGTTACCAGAAAGATTTTCAGGGACCCAAATGTCTGAGTTACTCTATGGGGAGTTCTAGAATGACCCCTTGTTGGGGCAAGGAGGCGATGCTTTTACACGTAAGTGCCAGTTCTGTTAATTATGAGTACCCGATAAGCCTCCCAGGAAGGAGTATGATCCTTGATGACTCAGCTCTCTTCCAGTCCAGTTAAGAGTTTAATGTTGACCTTACTTCCTAGGGGAATGAGTCATTCATTTCTAAAGAGATCTGGGTGCATCCCAGTGTCCACAACACAGCTGGGAAGCCTTGCTAGAAAATCTTACGGGTGGATACTTTAGTCTGAATCCCTTATTGTATTCATATGGAAACTTGGGCTCCGACAAAGTGAACAGTTCAGCCAGGTTCAGAAAGTTACAAACAGACCTGAGATGAAAATCAGGTTTACAAATTCCCATTCCAGTCCCCTTACCACTTCTCTATAAATGTCAGGCACACAGGTGGAGCCGAGTATGACCAGATTGCAGGTCTCAAGATGCCCACTTGAGACCTTAGAAAATGACTTGCTTGGCATTTTTTTCTCTTGATGTAGAGGTGTAATATAATCATAACCTACCATGTGACCTAACTCCCCTACTACTTTATTCATAAAACTGCAGTGAACGTGTCAGAGTGTATGAATAAAATCATCATTCTGAGTTTTCCCTCTCTGGAAAAAGTGGGAACTCGTCATTCCCATGAGGGCAGGTATGTGGAAGATAGAGAAGGCAAGTAAATGTCTGTCCACTCAGCATGCCTGGACCACACCCTCTATCATGAGGGCACCTTTTGGAATAATGGGATAATTAAGGTACAGTGTTCTTGGTGCACATGTAATGAATGGGAAAGGCATAGTGCCAAAAATTGGGATGAATGACACCTATGGAACTTACTCCCCGACCTCTTGAGTACATGGTCTCATTGAGATAAGTTAAATAGCACTACCATCCAGTGTAGAATATTGGCTCAAAGAGCCAGGGTGAAAGTAATAAAGACTGAGATAGATGGGGGGTGGCGCCTGTGGCTCAAAGGAGTAGGGCGCTGGCTCCATGTACCGGAGGCGGTGGGTTCAACCCCAGCCTTGGCCAAAAACTGCAAAAAAAAAAAAAAAAGAGAAAGATGGGGAAGAAAACAGGCAAAGTTTTTTTGAGCACTTACTATAGGCAAAGGAACTATCCTCATAATCCTTGAGGTGTGCATTTTATGAACTTCATTTTCCGTTGAGAGAAATAAAGTATAATGAAGTACCCAAACGTGCCACACTCACTACTGTAAGTTGCAGAGGCAGGTGGCTGGTCCCAGGGCCTATGTGGATAACTGCTTCCTCTTCCTAAATGCTGATGGGGACCATGGCCATCTAGTACCGTGGGTTGGAGTTATGAAAAAGTAACTTCCTCCAAGAGAGGGTCATTTGGTTGTTGTTGTTTTGTTTTTGTTTTTGTTTTAAGACAGAGCCTCACTGTCACACAGGATAGAGTGCTGTATGAGTGATCTCCCTGCCTTAGCCTCCTGGGTAGCTGGACTGTAAGCACTGCCATGATGCCCAGCTACTTTCGTTTTTGTTTTTCCACTTTTTTGTGGAGATAGGGTCTCACTCTTGCTCATACTGGTCTTGAACTCCTGAGCTCAAGCAGTCCACCTACCTTGGCTTCCCAGAGTGCTAGGATTATAGGCGTGAGCCACCGTGCCCAGCCTGAGAAGTTCATTTTTAAATGTGGGATTTCAGAAACATCTGCCTTCAGCTGTGTTTTACTATTACACTGAATGAGGTCGGATATGACCTTAGGCAAGTTATGTGGCAGTTTCTTCTTCTGTAAACCGGAAAAATAGGACCTATATGACAGGATTGGAGGAGGAATTAATACACATGAAGGACACGAAACAGGACATGGCCTGTTGTAAACACTTGGTAATTTCCCTCGAGAGTTCCCTTTTTGGAAGGGAGCCTTTGCCAGAATGGCGTGCCAGCAGGGACTTATTAAAGGAGGTGGGTGGCCATCACGCTCCGGGCTGTGGCATGAGGAATCCCCACCCCCTGCACTTCCTTCCTGTTGTGCTGGGACAGAATGTTACCATGACTGGCTTACAGCCTCTGCTGATCCAAACAACAAGATTAGCTCTGCTTACACGAACTCTGGTTCCTCCCAATCTGTTACCTCTTCACATGTTGCTCACTTATAAGAAAGCACCTTCTGTAAATCACTACTCAGCCAAAATCTGTGCCTGCATTAGCTTCAGAGTGATGCGTGTACAGGAAAGAGAGTGACAGATACTTAACTCAGCCACCTTCACAGTCGTGTAAGACACTGCTGGCTGGAAGACAATGCCGCAGGAAAAGCAGAATCTTTTTTTTTTCTTGAACACTGAATCATTGACTCCTCTTAGTCTGAATTCTGTCATTGAATATTTTGAAATTTATTTTAGGGGAATCTTTTAAATACTTGGTAGTTCTAAACTGGGTCCTGTATACTTAGTCCTTTTTCATAACGGAGCCATTGTTAATCTTTTCTTATAATTATGGAAGATCATATCCTCAGAGTGGTGGTCTGAAGACAAGGGCTTTCCCACAAACTGTTACCAGGTTGCAAAAAAATTAACAGAACTTGGGAGTTAAGCGCTTAGAAACCTCAATAGCAATTTGATATTGCCACCAGGACATCTAAGTCCTTGATCAGTGGGCTTTTGTTGAACGAGACAGTTTGAGTGACAAACTCAAAGGGCAAATCACGTCTGGTGGGAGCTGCATATGAGTCCCGGGAAGTAAGATCACATATCGGTATGTGGGAGAAGCACTGCTCTGGGAGAATATTAGACAGCATAGCTATCGAGGCTGGCTTACCACGTGGTATTCTGTTGCATATTCTTCCCTTAACTGGTCCTGCTACTCATTGCTGTGTTAGCTCTAGTGAACATTGAACTACAAAAGCATAATTGCCCTTCACTGGTGAACGCAAGCTTGTAAATAGTGTTTTTTAAAAGGTGGCACTTAGAACAATATGCTTTCAACCTGTGTTGGCTCTCATCGGACGTATTATGAGCAAACACCACTGACAGGTATGTTCATTGACTTCTCCCACAGAGATGCCACCACAAGTGTATTTAAAAGGAGTATGTCTAAATAGATTATAATCTATTTCTCATTGGAAACCCCCTTTGATTGCCGGGAAGGCTTCTGTCTGATTTTCATTAGTCCTGTCCTGATACTTTTCAACTCCAAGCATAAGAAGATACTTTTCAATCCCATTTGCATTTTGAAGTCTCAGTGAATGGTGGGAACAAATTATGCTGTTAGCTGCTATTACCCTTTCTCATTCTTGCTAAAAGGTCCCTTTTTTTTCAACAGGAAAATATATTTGTTGATCGATTGAGGATGGCCCCAAAGACGCCAATAAAAAATGAACCAATTGATTTATCGAAGCAAAAAATCTTCACTCCAGAGAGAAATCCCATTACTCCAGTTAAGCATGTGGACAGACAGCAGGCAGAGCCATGGACACCCACAGCTAACCTGAAGATGCTCATTAGCGCTGCCAGCCCAGACATCAGGGACCGGGAGAAGAAAAAGGGACTCTTCAGACCCATCGAAAACAAGGATGACGCGTTTACAGACTCGCTACAGGTAAACAGGCTGTGCTTGTCCAAGCTTTCATAGAACCTAAAATGTTTTACCTGATTACTATTATTAGGTTTTTTGTTTTTTTGTTTTTTTTTTTGTAGAGACAAAGTCTCACTTTATCGCCCTCAGTAGAATGCTGTGATGTTGCAGCTCACAGCAACCTCCAACTCCTGGGCTTAGGCGATTCTCTTGCCTCAGCCTCCCGAATAGTTGGGACCACAGGCGCCCACCACAATGCCCAGCTATTTTTCTGTTTTGCAGTTCAGCCGAGGCCAGGTTTGAACCCGCCACCTTCAGTTTATGGGGCCAGCGCCCTACTTGATGAGCCACAGGCGCCGCCCATTTTACCTGATTATGAACAATTCTCAATTTTTCATCTCCCGTTAAACTGGCTATCTTTTTATTTATGGCAGATTCTTGCTCTGTTCTATTTTTTATAATGCATGCTTTCTTTTCTTCTGTGTGATACTCCCTGGCCCAGAACACATTTAAAAATAATAAAATATATTATTTATTTAAAGTAAAATATTTTAAAGTATATTTATTTCAGATTAATGTGAGGGTACAAACAACCAGGCCAAAATATTTGATTTTGTCTTGTGGTTATGTCCCACACACAAAACGTTTACCAAACACCCCCACCCTGCGCCCATTCAGTGAGAGCACCCCAACCTCCTCCCCCTCCCCGTGACCCCTTCACAACTGGAAGTGAAATGAGTTTTTCTCCTACATGGGCATGCATTAGATCATCTGCTGGCTTCATATTAGTATTGAGTACATTGGATAATTTCTTTTCCATTCTTGAGGTACTTTACTAGGAAGACTATGAAGCCACCATTTTTTTATGGCTGAATAGTATTCCACGGTGTGCATGTACCAGAATTTGTTAATCCATTCCTGAGTTGATGGGCATTTAGGTTGTTTCCAGGTCTTGGCAATTGTAAATTGAACTGCAATGAACAATCTAGTGCAAATGTCCTTATGATAAAATGATTTTTTTTTCTTCTGGGTAGATGCCGGGATTGTGGGGTTAAATGGGAGGTAATTTGAGTTCTTTGAGGACTCTCCATACTTCTTTCCAAAGAGACTGTATTAGTTTGCAGTTCCAGGTATAATATTTTTAAAGTAATGATATTTAGTAATTTTGATTTATTAAAGGAATTTGGATTTTTTTTAATGCTACTGTGAATTGTAGTTCTGTTCATGTTTTAAAGATGATATTAATCTAAATATTTTTGACTTGGGAAATTCTATTCCTCAGCCTCCCCAGGTAGCTGGGAGTACAGGCGCCTGCCACACCGCCCCGCTATTTTTTGGTTGTAGTTGTCATTGTTGTTTGGCAGGCCCGAGCTGGGTTCCAACCCACCAGCTCTGGTGCACGTGGCTGGTGCCCTAGCCGCTTGAGCTACAGGTGCCGACCCCAGAACATTGCTGTTAATAATTCACATCTGCCTCCTCCACAGACTAACAGCGCCCCTAAATTTGTATTTATCATGTTCCTGTCTAGTGTACTGCTTAGGTTTTCTTGGTTGGTCTGGTTTGGTTTTGGGCTTTGTAAAATTGAAACCGTGTGTGGTACCCAATCTTCCGGGATGTGCTTTTTCTCAATCAACATACAACCTTAAGATTTGTCTGTCTTTTTGCATGTAGCTGTGCAGTCTTTCATTTTTCATGGCTGCAGGATATTCCATTCTATGAACACACAGTTTATGTTTCCCTCTCTGAGTTATTTACAATGTAGGGCTAATAGGAACTACACTGCTGTGATATTCTTGTTTCTCCTGGTGTCAATGGACAGGAGTTCCCTAGGTTAGTGGTGCTTACAGTGTGATCTGGGGCCTGCATGCTCTTCTGAATCTTTCAGAAGGTTGAAGAGGTCAAAATTATTTTTATAATACTAAGGTTTGAGCTCACCCATCTTTTCCAATCATATACTGCACTCTTCCCGGAAGTGTATGAGGTGGATGTCGGAACAGATTGAATACAAAAACAAACAGAAGAACGCAGTTCTCCTCTGTTATTCCAGACACTTAAAAAGATTGTTTAAAAATGTCTAAAACAGGCTTGCCACCTGTAGCTCAGCGGCCATAGTGCCAGCCACATACACCAGAGCTGGTGGGTTCGAATCCAGCCCTGGCCCGCCAAACAACATTGACAACTATAACCTAAAAATAGCAGGACAGCGTGGTGGGTGCCTGTAGTCCCAGCTACTTGGGAGGCTGAGGCAAGAGAATAGCTTAAGTCCCAGAGTTTGAGGTTGCTGTGAGCTGTGACACCATGGCACTCTACCCAGGGTGACAGCTTGAGACTCTGTCTCAAAAAAAAAAAAAAAGAAAATGTCTAAAATGCTGAGTCTTTTCTCACAAAACACATTAACCATCTCACTTTTAATTTCTTTCTTTCTTTCTTTTGCTTTCTGCCACTTCTCTGGTCATTTTATTTTTTTTCCTCTTAATTTTTTTATTAAATCATAACTGTGTAGTAACCTTCGGTAGATAAAACTTATGTAAACAAAGAGCTCCGTGCGGTCCTCGGTCATTTTTAAGACAAAAAGGGGATCTGTGAGCAAAGAGTATGAGAGCCACAGCTCTGTTGTAGGGTCTGTACTTGATAGAATTGCTAGCTCGTTGGATATGCAGTTAGTCACAGATAATGCCAAATTGCTTCCTAAAGTACTATTTCCTTCTACCGATAGGGTATAAACATCTATTGATCCACATTTTCGCTGACACTTGAAATTATTAAATTTATCAAACACTGCCAATCTAGTGGAAATACAATTTAAATCTTTTTGTGGCATTTATTCACTTTTCCTTGGGTACTCAGGAGGTTAAGCTTCCTTCCACACGTTTACTGCCCGTCACATTTTCCCCACTTCTGTGAAATGCCTTTTTCTATTCTTTGCCAAGTTTCATTGGGTTGTTGATTTTTTTTTATACTGATTTCTTGGAGTTGATTATATTACATATTCTTTATTATTATTTTTTACTAAATCATAACTTTGTACATTGATGCATTTATGGGGTTCAGGGTACTGCTTCAATATAGTGTGAAATGCTTACATTGAACTAACACATCTATCACAATTATACTCATTTCTTAATAGTTTTGAAATGTACCATTGCATCATGCACATTAGGTGAGGTCCCCCTGAATACCTCCCTCCTCCCATCTCCCCCCTCCCCTCTCTCTCCTCTTCTCTTCTACTTTCTGAACTATAGTTATGTTTTGCCATTCATATGAGCATGCAGGTGGTTATGTATTGATTTCATAGTAGTACTGAGTACATTGGATACCTTTTTTTCCATTCTTGAGATACTTTACTATGAAGAATATGTTTCCGCTCCATCCAGGTAAACATAAAAGATGTGAAGTCTTCATCTTTGTTTATGGCTGCATAGTATTCCATGGTGTACATATACCACAATTTGTTAATCATTCATGGGTCAATGGGCACTTGGGCTGTTTTCATGTCTTGGCTATTATGAATTGGGCTGCAATAAACATTCTAGTACAAATGTCTTCGTTGTAAAATAATTTTTGAACATCTGAGTATATACCTAGTAGAGGAATTGCAGGATTGAATGGTAGGTCTACTTTTAGTTTCATGAGTGGTTCTCCAAACTTCTTTCCAAAAAGGTGGTATTAGGTTACATTCCAACCAGCAGTGTAGAAGTGTTCCCTTCTCTCTGCATCCACACCAACATCTGTAGTTTTGGGATTTTGTGATGTGAGCAAATCTTACAGGAGTTAGTTGATATCTCAAAGTGGTTTTCATTTGCATTTATCTGATGATTAAGGATGATGAGCATTTTTTCATGTGTTTGTATGCCATGCGCCTGTCTTCATCAGAGAAGTTTCTGTTCAAGTCTCTTGCCCACATAGACTTGGGGTTATTTATTCTTTTCTTATTGATTAGTTTGAGTTCTCTGTAGATTTTAGTTATCAGACCTTTGTCGGAAGCATAACCTGCAAAAATCTTCTCACATTCTGAAGGTTTTACTTACTGTGCTCTTGGCTGTGCAAAAGCTTTTTAGTTTGATCAGATTCCAGTAGTGTATTTTTGGTGTTGCTTCAATTGCCCAGGGGTATCCTCCTTATAAAATATTTTCCCAGGCCAATATCTTCAAGTGTTTTCCCTGTACTCTTTTCTAGTATTTTTATAGTTTCATGTCTTATGTTTAAATCTTTTATCCAGTGAGAATCAATTTTTATTAAAGGTGAAAGGTGGGGGTCCAGTTTCAGTCTTCTACAGGTGGCCAGCCAGTTCACCCAGCACCATTTGTTAAATAGGGATTCTTTCCCCCACTGAATGTTTTTGATAGGCTTGTCAAAGATCAAATGATGATAAGTAGCTGGGTTCATCTCTTGGTTCTCTATTCTGTTCCACAAATCTACCACTCTGTTTTTGTGCCGGTGCCATGCTATTTTGATCACTATAGATTTATAGTATAGCCTGAAGTCTGGTAATGTGATACCTCCTGATTTATTCTTATTTCTGAGTAATGTATTTGCTATTCAAGGTTTTTTCTGATTCCGTATAAAATGAAGCACTATTTTTTCAAGCTCTGTACAGTATGACAGTGGTGCTTTCTAGGCATTGCATTGAATCTGTAGATTGTTTTGGGTAGTATGGACATTTTAACAATGTTGATTCTTCTCAGCCATGAGTATGTTATGTTTTTCCATTTGTAAATATCTTCAGGTATTTCTTTTCTCAGAGTTTCATAGCTCTCTTTATAGAGATCTTTCACGTCCTTTGTTAGGTAAATTTCCAGATATTTCATCTTCTTTGGCATTATTGTAAAAGGAATAGAGTCCTTGACTATATTTTCAGCTTGACTATTGTTGGCATATGTAAAAGCTACTGACTTTTAAGTATTGATTTTGTATCCTGAGACACTGCTGTATTCCTTGATCACTTCTAAGAGTTGTGAAGTTGAGTCCCTGGGATTTTCCAGGTACAGGATCATATCATCAGTGAAGCGTGGGAGTTTGATCTCCTCTGACCTTATTTGGATACCCTTGATCGCCTTCTCTTGCCTGATTGCGATGGCTAAGACTTCCATTACTATGTTGAATAGCTGTGGAGTCTATATTATATATTCTTGATACTACACCTTTGTCAATTATATATGTCACGTACATATTCTTTCAGTTTGGTGATTGTCTTTTCTTTCTCTTTACTCTGTTTCCTTTTGATGGACGAAAGTTCTTCAGTTTAACATAGTCCAGTGTATATATTCTTTCTTTTAAGGGTACTGTTTTTTGTGTCTATTTAAAGAAATCTTTCCCTATCCCAAGATTAGAAAAAATTATTTTGTTCATTTAAAATTCGCTTTATTTGTTCATGTGTTTAATCATTTGGAACTGCCTTTGTGTATGGAGTGAGTCGAGAATAGATCTTCGTTTTTCTATATGGATGATCAGTTATCCCTGCACCATGTATTCTGTTCTTCCTCTTCCCCCTAGTTGGCAATGCTACCTCTTCATATGTGTGTGTTTCGGGACAATTTTCTATACCATTGGCCAATTTGTTCATCCCTACCACAGTACTCTATTGTAATACGCCTTCATGTCAGGTAAAGTAGGACCCTCAACTTATTTTTCTTGAGCTTGTGGGCTGTTCTTGGCTCTCTGTTCTTCCATATATATATACTTTAAATTGGATTTAATTTTAATTTCATTGAATCTACAGATTAATTTGAAAAGAATTAACCTCTTTATGATACTGAGTCTTTCTCTCTATGAAGATAGTATATCTAAGTTTTAAATATTATTTAAAATCTAAGTTTTACTATTTTATGCAAATAGATTTTGCAATATTTATTCCTAGCAACTTTTTCATTCTTGTTGCTGTTGTGAATGTCCTCTTTTTGATTCATTTGCTGATATTATTTTACAGGGATGCAGTTGATTTTTAAAAATATATTGTCTTGTATTCAACTACCTTTTTAAATCCTCTTATTATTTTTAATAACTTCTCTTAGATTCTTTTAAGCTTTTTATGTGAAAAATGATATATCTTCTGCAGAATGAAGATTTTTTGTTTTTTCATTTTTTTTTTTTAAGAGACAAGAGTCTCACTTTATCACCCTCTGTAAGTGCCTTGGAGTCACAGCTCACAGCAACCTTCACCTCCTGGGCTTAGAAGCAATTCTCCTGCCTCAGCCTCTCAAGTAGTTGGGATCACAGGCGCCCACCACAATGCCCAGCTATTTTTTTTTGCAGTTTGGCCGGGGCCGGGTTTGAACCCGCTACTCTCAGTATATGGGGCCAGCGCCCTACTCACTGAGCCACAGGCACTGCCCAAGAATGAAGTTTTGTTTATTCCTTTCTGGTGCCTGTGCCTCAATTTCTTTTTCTTGTCCTTATGCATTGATTAGGGTCTCTAATTTGATATAGAAGATGAAAAGTGATAATAGACATCCTTGTCATTTTCCTGATTTTACAGGAAAGCCTCCAAGGTTTTCAAACCATTAAGACAGATGTTTGCTATTGTATTTTCATGAATATACCTCATGAAAAACGTTCTCTCTTATTCCTAGTTTTCTAAGAGCATTTTTGAAAATCATGAATGAGTGTAAAATTTATCAAATGCTTTTTTTCTGAATCTATTGAAATAATCATTTCACTTTTCTCCTTGACTCTGTCCATTGAAAAGCTTTTTACTTTCTTGGGCCTTGAACAGAGCTCCTTTCAAATATGGGTTGACGGGACCAGGATGCTAGTTCCGTGAATAAGAGAAAATACGATTTAACTGCGCTAGTTCAGTTTCATCAACCTTTGGTTAATTGTAAAATGTAAAACAATTTGGAGACAGGATATAGGTCAGCGCATCTCAAACTTTCATGTCAAGAGGAATTGCCCAGAATCTTCTGACAAGGCAGATTCTGATACAGTAGGTCTGGGACGAGGCCTGAGATTCTGTCTTTAATCAGCTTCTGACAGTGCTGATTTCATGGGTCCAGGGAGCACACTAGTAGCAAAGGAGTAGCTACTTAGAAATAACTGCATTTTTTTCATTTTTTAAAAAAGCTTTTAATGGAATCAGTTTCTCAAATTACAAAGTAGAAAAAATTCAGTCCAGAGAAGGCAACAGGAAAAATATACAGAAAATTAGATTAGAAAATGTTTGGATTGAGACGGCCCCTCCGTTTGCCAATACCAGCCGTTGGAATTTCTCCTTGAGGATGCTGACCGTGACTCTTCCTCTCCCTTCTCTCTGCCCTCTGTAGCTTGATGTTGTTGGGGACAGCACTGTGGACGAGTTTGAAAAGCAGAGGCCAAGCAGAAAACAGAAAAGTTTAGGCCTCCTGTGCCAGAAGTTTCTAGCTCGCTATCCAAGTTATCCCTTGTCCTCTGAGAAAACTACCATCTCCCTGGATGAAGTTGCTGTCAGTCTTGGTACGTATCATGAGACAACCTGGAGGTGGCTCCAGTTACCGTGGGAAATGGGTTTCCTCGGCAGGCCAAAGACTTCCAGTAGTGGGCGCCCTGCCAAAAAGGATGAGGACAGGGGAACAGGCAGAGCTTCCTTGGTCATGATCGAATTTCTCTTCTTTATGCATAGACTTTCAGGGAGTCTTCTAGACCTAAGGGAACTCAGTTTTATTTAACCTTACAAATTTTTCTCATAAGAGGCATTAATTTTATGAGACTTAAAATGCAAACTAGTATCTCGTATTTTAAATTCATCTTGCTTTCAACAAACTCAAAGAATATTGAGAAATAGCCTGCTTTTCACGTTTCATGATGTTTCTAGGAGTTTAGAACTGGGCATGGTGGCTCACGTCTATAATCCTAACACTCTGGGAGGCCGAGGCAGGTGGCTTGCCCCGAGCTCAGCAGTTCCAGCCTGAGCCAGAGTGAGACCTCATCTCTACAAAGAAAAGCCGAGCATTGTGGTGGGCGGGCTGTCTACTCGGGAGCTAAGGCAAGAAAATCGCCTAAGCCCAACATGTGGAGGTTGCTGTGAGCTGTGACACCATGGCACTCTACCGAGGGTGACAAAGTGAGATTCTGTCTCAATAAAAAAATAAATAAATAAAAGAAAAAAAAAAGAGAGCATGAACATTATTAACCTTAAAGCCCTATACCATGATCGACACAACAAGCCTGTCGGACTAGAAAAAGCACATTTGGGCGTAACTCAGCCAAACCTTCTATCAAAGAGGGATTCACACGTTCATGGGGCAGGCTGCGGGCGTGGGCTGTAAAGGGGTACACAGCTGCCTCCGCACAGCGCCCCCTGGTGGACCTGACTGCAGCTGGTCCGGGATGAACGTATCCTTAACAGTCATTACATAAGCGGAAATAACAGCGATTTGAAAATGTCAGGATGCCCCCTTAAAAAATGAGAAGGTTTTACATTACAGAATAAAAAGAGATCAGCTAAATAAAGATAAGTCATAATTTTAGTTTGTTTCTTAGTTCTACTTCTTGCATAACGTGGAGGAATGATCAGTCTGCGTTATTCACGCTGATAGCTAAAAAGATTTTGGTTGCTGGAAACTGAAATAATGAGGAAACAGTGGGTGGTGAGGAAGACCATGGCCTGGGTTTTGAGTCTGACAGAGCTGGATTGGAAGCTCAGCTCTCTAATGTACAGGCTGTAAGAACTTTTAAAAGTTAATTAACCTTTTATTGTCTATAGCTTAGAGACTACAGCACCTACCTTGCAGAGACATAGCAAAGTTGGGGATGATGTCTGTAATGTGCCTAAGTCAGTGCCTGGCATGGCTAGCTGTTTCTGCTACACGGGATAGTTTCTACTCAGCTCTTACCTGAATGCCTCTCCCCAGCCCCAGACGTCCTGTCACCCTCTGTAGCCAGGAAGAGGAAGTAGAGCGCTGGGGCTGGGGAGCCACGTTGGGGTGGAAGAATGACATTATAATCTAGGGTTGGTGGCAATTGATCAGGAAAAGGAAAGTGAGGCAGCTGCACAGAGGAGTGGTGGAGAGCCAGTGAGGCACACAGTCCTGGAAACTGGTCTCACGGAAGACGAGGGTGCCCCTCTGGTTGGGGTTCATGAAGCCTACTTCCTCCTTATGTCCAACTTCCACCAAGAGTCTTGATGTTTCTGTGGAAGACAAAAGATGAGGTGTTGGAGGGCTGTGTTACGGGTTCCAGGGAGGACCTTCCTCTGGGCTACGGATCATGCTGTGGATCCCCACATCATGGCTGCCTGGAGCAGACTCCAGGGAATTTTACATCAGCTTTCTATTGCCTGTGGGTCACCCAGACTTGCCCAATGAGTATCTCTCTGTGTGAAGTTGCAAAATGGGATCTCTTGCTGAAAGCTGTTTCAGTGGTGACTGTCTTTGGGGACCGAGTCTAAACTTTCTCCTAAATCCCAGGGTACAAGCTACAAGACCATACTTAAACCAAGGATGTGCGGAGCATGCACCTTGCCCTGTTTCTCAGATTCTGGTGCTATGAGAATCTAAAGAACTGAGAATGTCTTTAATAAATGGAAAATAGCAAAGCCTAGGCCACTGGACTGAGAGTTGTTCTTAGTAAGTTCCATTGGGAACTAAGGGAAGTGTCGCAACAATTGGCAAGTCCTTGACCATATGATAGGGATGAATAGAACTATCTGAAAAAAAAGATTGAGCCTCTGGGAAACCCTTCCTGACAGAGCAAGCCCCCAGAGTAACACATGGGTCTTGAGACCTGTGAAATGGAACTTTTTAATGCACTAGCCAGTGAACAGTTAAACTCAGGCCAGATTGAAGGGGTGAGTGAATAGGAGAGGCAAGCAGCCACCACCTTGGTTTTTGCCGAAACCACCTACAAAACACCTACCATGCTTATTATGTGTTGTTGTACTTGGAGTGGTCAGACACTTCTTTTATTTTCACTTCTTGGGATGTCTAGCCACTAGATGGAGACTTAGCAGCTTGTTATCCAATGCAGAATAACAGAACAGGTGGGCATATGGCTGGCCCTGGGGGGTCTCAGTTGCTTTCACATGACATTTCTAATGGGAAGATTTGTAGAATGTTACACTCTAAACAAGGTGGGTTAATATATGAAAACAGACTGGAATAAAAAAGCAGACAGTTCTGGACAAGGGGCTGCTGACTGCTCCTGCCAGCACCTTCCAGCAGGCATCTGGCACCAAAGTCTGAGCTTCTGAGGGCAGCCAGCCTTTCAGGGTCATGAGCTGAAATGTTCTGATTAACTGTGAAAGACCTCTTCATGCTTGTGTTAGAACTTCCTCTCCGCTCCAGAGTTCTTATTGTGATCTGGTGTATTTCTTGTGTTAAATCTTTGAAAGGCCAACAGCTACATTCACCGAGTCTGTCCTGATTATATAACAGCTCCTGGCAAGTGAAAAGAAAGAGGGCATCTTTGCAGCTGGGCTGCTTTTCTGCAACATGCCTGGAGGCTTTTGCTATGGATACTTAGATGAGAGCAAAGTGGGCCATGAGTCCGAGGGCCTGTTTCTACAACAGAATGAGTGAGCCACAGACATGACATTTTTAGAATTGGTTTCCACTGTGACCTCTTATGCTGGCAGGGACTTGGGGTATCTCCAATACCATGTGAAAAGTGTTTACAGAAGTGTCTGTTTAAAATGAATGCCAGCTGGGGACCCTTTACAATGTGGTTACATCTAATCCTCATCATTTTATAAGATAAATACTAAGGCACAGAAAAGATAAGTAACTTCCCAACTAATAAAGGCTAGATCAGGGATTCGAGTCCAGGTGGTCTGACTGCAGGGCTCCATCACTTGAACACTGTAAATACCCCTTTTTCTTAAGATGGGGTCTTGCTCTGTTGCCCAGGCTTGAGCACAGTGATGTAATCATAGTTCACTGTAGCCTGCAACCCCTAAGCTCAACCAGTCCTCTCACCTCAGCCTCCCAAGTAGCTGGGACTAGAGACAAATGCTACCATACTGACCTGATTTTTTTATTTTTTATTTTAGTAGAGACTGGTCTAGCTAGGTTGCCCAGGCTGGTCTTGAACTCAAGGCCTCCTATCTCAGCCTCCCAAAGTGCTAGGATTCAGGTGTAAGCCACCGTGCCTGCCCTCACATACTGTAAATATTTTTGATAAATTCAATGGACAGCTCATAATCTTAGCTGTTTGGAGAGTGGAAAGTAAACTGATAAATTTCATGGTCCACCTATTCTAGAGTCTCTGTGCTTCACGGTTGGGCTGGTGGGCAAGATTTAGTGAATTAGAACACAGAGAGTTGGCAATGGCCATGATGAACAAAAGGGAACTCCTGTGTTACTGTTCCAGCCCTGACTATAGCTTCCTCCAGCAACTTCAAAAGGGCGCTCAAGCCCTTGACGTGTGAGTTTCCAGTCCAAAATAAGAAACAATTTTTTATTTTCACTCTGTCACCCTGAGTAGAGTGCCATGATATCATTGTAGCTCAAAGCAACCTTAACCTCATGGGTTCAAGTGATCTAACCTCAACCTCCCAAGTAGCTGAGACTACAGGCATGTGCCAATATGCCCAGGTAGTCTTTTCTATTTTTAGTAGAAACAGTGTTTAAGCTCTTGCTCAGGCTGGTCTCGAACTCCTGAGCTCAAGCAATCCACCTGCCTTGGCCTCCCAGAGTGAGCCACCACACCCATCCTAGGAAATATAATATTTACCATCTGTTTTCCTTATTGGGCCATCAAGAGTTATCAAGGTAATTTTTTTTATATTATTCCAATTCCAAGAAAGGGTAGTATTATCCCATAAGTATCAGTTATTGGACATAGTTTTTTTTATAGTCTACATAATTAGGAATACAAGTCGAAATCAATCATCCATTCATCAAGGGTCTCAGTACCACCAATTTTAACATGCTGAAATGTTTGCGTGGTTTGCCTACCAAGTCTGAAGAACAGTAGCTGAACCGTTCATGTCATTCAGATGGCTATCACCATCTCTAGATGAATGTTTTGTCCTACCTCTTTTTGAGGGCTGGATCCCCAGAAAGAAAAGGAAAAATAATTTTTGTTGCTTCCATCCTTACGGGTTGAACTTATCAGATGTCTCTCTTGCTGGGCATTACATTGGGCATCATACACAGTAGTTCACAGACACAGTCCAGGCCCTCCAGGAATTTATCCTCAGAAATGTTCATCTGCATGAAGTCTGTTGGCTTCTGTTTTCAAACAGGCGTGGAAAGGAGACGTATCTATGACATCGTGAATGTGCTGGAGTCACTGCATCTGGTCAGCCGGGTGGCCAAGAATCAGTATGGCTGGCATGGACGGCACAGCCTGCCAAAAACCCTGAGGAACCTCCAGAGACTGGGAGAGGAGCAGAAATATGAAGAGCAGATGGCATACCTCCAGCAGAAAGAGCTGGATCTGATGGATTACAAATTTGGAGAACAGAAAAAAGATGGCTACCCAGAGGCCCAAGACCCACAGTTACTGGATTTCTCTGAACCCGACTATCCCTCTTGTGAGTCCATTGTACCCTCATAAGTCATGGCAGAGAAGTGGTGGTTTCCCCTAAATAGATTCACTGCTAAGATGGGAAGTGGCAGGCTGACACCCTTGAGGGAGACATCCTCTGATTCTGTCTACTGCAGAACGGGAGACAGGTGGCTCCAGCAGGGCGACCTCAGCTGACACCTGTACATGGCAGTTCACTGGTGTCTGGCACGTTGGGACTGGCGATTACTGATAGCGCTCCCATTTTAGATTGACAGCCCCATGCTGTTTCCTTTTTGTGAGATGTTTAAGTAAAATTTAATTCGAGGAAGTTAGCGTTTCAAAGACGGTATCTAATTAGATGTTGGTGCAGAATACTTAGAAAAGAACCCATTCATAGAAAATGTTGGTAAGATAGACACCCCCTGCTTTTGTTGGGTGCAGAAGTTCTGATTTGTATCTGCATCGTTCTTCCCTCCCAACTGTGTTAAGCTTCCTCTTGTTTTAGCCATGGAGCTTCTCATTCTCACCTTCTCTGCTGCTTAGATGACGGAGTACATGTATCACACTCACATTGCACTTGCACATATAAGAAATAGACATGAAGGGGGGGCCTGATTTTCATGAGATTCACGCCTCATGCCTGTTAGTTCCACCCTGTGAACCGGGACTCATCCTAATAACCAGAGAAGACAGCCATCTGGCGGGGACCGTGCGCCTGCCACCCACAGGAGTATACATCTAATTAGCCTATTTATGTATAGTTAATTTATTTCGGAGACGAAATGCAAGAGGTGGGCACCGACTATGTTTGGTGTGTGGTCTAGATACTGTGGGCACAGAGAAACAAAAATGGGAGTTCTTCTCTTTGAGAGAAGAGTTGATGTTCAGAAAACAATAGCATATCTCTACCCTGTCTTCTTATCTTACATTAATCTTTTTAATAAGTTGCTTTAGAAAAACTGCACTTGTGATTCTATGAAGTATAAATGCAAAGCATTGAGAGTGTTTTCAAATATGCATGTTGGAGTTAATTTCATGAGCCACAAGAACATCCGGCTCACTTCCTTATGAGCTGACTTTTGTGATAGGTGTTCTGTAGCTTTCTGCCTATAATAAGGAGGATCTTGGCTGGGTGCAGTGGCTCACACCCCTAATCCCAGCACTCTGGGAGGCCAAGGCTGAGGATCACCTGCACTCAGAGAACAGCCTGAGCAAGAGAGAGATCCTGTCTCTACTAAAACTAGAGAAACTGGCCTGGTATAATGGCAGGTGCCTGTGGTCCCAGCTACTCGGGAGGCTGAGGCTAGAGGATCGCTTGAGCCCAAGAGTCTGAGGTTGCTGTGAGCTATGATGACTTCAAGGCACTCTCTACCCAGGACAACAGAGTGAGACTCTGTCTCAAATAAAATAAACAATAAAACAAGGGTGATCTTGCAGTCTGCTGGTAGAGTTAGACAGTTCTGGCAAAAGCAAGTACAGTCTTTCTAGAAGAAAGTCATGTGTCTTGATGCTTTTGTTTTATTCCTTCTGTAGCATCAGCACACAGTAGAAAAGACAAGTCTCTGAGAATTATGAGCCAGAAGTTTGTCATGCTGTTCCTCGTCTCTAAAACCAAGATCGTTACTCTGGATGTGGCAGCCAAAATACTGATAGAAGAAGGCCACGATACCCCAGACCACAGTAAATTTAAAAGTAAGAATCCTCAACTAATTCCACTTATCAGCATAAGAAAAAAAGAATGGGATTTCATATGTTGACATTTCCTACACGTGAGATAAAAATTCCGTATAGAGACAAGTTCTCCTTCCTACACTTAGAAAGGTTTTTGTTGCTGTAAGAGGTTATGTTGGTCGCATACTAGAATCTTCTTAAAGCCTGTCAGATGCCTTCCCTGGACAGTGGTAGCGGACAGTGAGAAGCAGAACGCTTCTCCAGAGTGCAGTCCGGGTGTGAATTACTTTGTGTGTCTCTTTAGTATCCAAGACAGAATGTCTGAGTTTTCTTTCCCCTTTTTTCCCCACCCCCTGCGTACTCTTCTGAAGGGTGGAAATGAAAGTTGTCTAAGGTAAGAACCAGAGGCCTGGCCAGGGAAGGGTGGTGGGACACGGCTGCTTGACAGAGAGAAAGCCCAAGCTCCACGCCCAAGTACATCGTCTTCTGTCCGGCTTGGATCCTGAGCCAAATGCCCTGGGTTACTGATAGCCAGCTCAAGCCCTCTGGAAATCATGAGCTCAGCATTCTCTAGTGTTTTTGTTTCCAGCGGAAATCAGAGCCCCACCCCCTGCAGCTGAAATGCTAGATAAAACCCAGCCCTGTCAGGATTGGGAAGAAGAGAGCTGGATGGTGCATGAGGTTTCTAGATGATAATCAAAACTCTTTTGAGCTTAGCCTTGAGGTCAAGTGGGCTTCCTGGCTGTAAACTGATTTCTTGAATAGAAAATACACCGTGGTCATCAACCCGCTTGTTCACTGTGTCACTGCCCTTCTGAGTGTTTCCTCCACTACATGCATTTGCACATGTCTCCCTCAAAACCTTTGTAGGACTCAGGGGATGCTCGTCCCTTCCCACGGAGTGGCCAGAATGCCCGGATTTCAGGTGAGGAGCTGCCTGTCTCGCACAGTCGCACCTCGTGACCTGGAGTCCTGGGCATGCTGTGTGCTCAGCAGTGCAGCCTGGCAGGAGGCTGTGGGAATCCCTGTCACTGGCAGAGCTACTGCCCTGGTCTCCCGTGGGGCACACGTTTGACGTGCTGCATCAGAATTACATTTCCGAAGCCTTTAATTACAGCCCACTCCTTCCTTGGTGTCTCTGCAATCCCAGTGCTCCCTGCGTGTCACCAGGTACCTCTCGCAAGAGGTGCGAAGTTGGGGAGATGGAGTGACACACCAACCTTCCCTAGTACGTGTCCTCAGATGCCACAAATACATACAATTCAGGGTGATTTCATGGCAGTCATTGGTCCCTTCCCACCCCCACTGCTTTCCCCTTGAGGCTTTTATGATAGCTGAGAAAAGTTACCTGTCACACAAACTAAAACGTGATGGTGTCACAGACAGCATGACTTAATGGTGTTTTATATCTCCAAGCCAAGGTACGACGCCTCTATGATATAGCTAATGTTCTGACCAGCTTGGCTCTGATAAAGAAAGTACATGTGACAGAAGAACGTGGCCGCAAACCAGCCTTCAAGTGGATCGGGCCCGTGGACTTCAGCTCCAGTGGTAAGGTGGCATCCTTTTGCTGGCAACCTGTTTCATTTGCAATCCCCAATTCCTTTTCCACACCGAGATCACTTGATCTCCTTGTTTTCCAATAATCCATGTCACATACAGAGCTAGACTAGGGACTTAGCTTTGGGGGTGATGAGCATTAGCTGCAAATGGTGTGGGTTGGCTGAGTCACAACACAGCGGGAAGGTGGAAGTTTCTCTAACTAGAAAATTATACCTCTTTAGGTTTTTAAATTTTGTTCCAAAGCTTTTTCCTGGAAATTTGGGACCAAGAATTTTTTTTTAAAAAACACCTCTTTTGGCTGGGCACAGTGGCTCACATCTATAATCCTAGCACTCTGGGAGGCTGAGGTAGGTGGATCCCGTGAGCTCAGGCGTTCCAGACTAGCCTGAGCAAGAGCGAGAGCCCATCTCTACTAAA
The DNA here is from genome assembly GCA_963573935.1 of Arctocebus calabarensis. Lineage (NCBI taxonomy): Eukaryota > Metazoa > Chordata > Mammalia > Primates > Lorisidae > Arctocebus > Arctocebus calabarensis. The sequence goes on along the minus strand of CAUYON010188653.1, from coordinate 17,027 downwards.
AATAGCAAAACTAGTCAGGCATCACGGCAGGCACCTGTGGTACCAGCTACTCGGGAGGCTGAGGCAAGAGGATTGCCTCAACCCAAGAGTTTGAGGTTGGTGTGAGCTGTGACAGCACGGCACTTAACACAGAGAGACAGAATGAGACTCTGTCCCCCCCAAAACAACATCCCTTTTGAACACTGGTTGTTGTTTCTACATTAGCAGAATAAAAAAGTTTTTCTTCAGAATTCCAGATAATGTAAAAATGACATCAAATAAACTATCACAAAGCTGATAATGGGGTAACTTATATGTGGTAAGATTGTATCTAAATATAGATGTAATGGACACCTTTGTTGTAATTTATTTAAAAGGTTATAAATGTCACAATTTCACTTAACTGGATTAAAATAGGGCATTATCTTCTACCATGTCACAGGTACTACCCCAGCAATCAGGGCTGGATCCTACTGCACCAGCTGTTTTACATACAGCTCACTGCCTGCAAAAAAGCCATTAAAACTACTTTTAAATTACCCTTCCAATTTTGGTGTTAGTGGTGCAAATTTGTGTCACTTAACCCAGGCTTATAAAAGACACAGCTCTCCATGTCACTTACAACACATTATTCACTTTGGATCTGGATGAAACCATTTAGAATCAAGTGTAACTAATTCAACCCAGTAAATACGTGCTTAGTGTGGACAGGTTGCCGATTAGTAGACCAAATGCCCTGAGATTTCAGATGTGGGTGGCACTGTCTCTGGTCTGCTCGAAGTACCCAACTTTGCCCTTTTCTGTTTCTCTGCCTTCAACTTCTATTTTTTTTCACCTGTGAAGCCCTCTTCTTTTTTGACATAAAAATATTCTACTCAGTGTTCAAGATCAGGTTCAAGTGTCGATTTCTACGTGACGTTTTCCCTGATCACCCAAAGTGTCTCGTCCAAGATCAGGTTCAAGTGTCGATTTCTATGTGACGTTTTCCCTCCAAAGTGTCTCGTCCAAGATCAGGTTCAAGTGTCAATTTCTATGTGACGTTTTCCCTGATCACCCAGAGTGTCTCGTCTGAACTATTACAATTTAGTGTTAATTGTGCTTGGAGAAGTTCCCCTGCCCTCCGCGTTGGAGGCGAGGCCAGACATCGTCTTTATTCATCGTGGATCACCCCACAGTACCAGAACGGGGCCTTACTCGCTTTACTTGGGTAATGAGCTTCTATTGACGATGTGTAATCAGCTCCAGTTTGCAGGTTAGAGAGAAATTAAGCACTAGACAGGATGGTACTGGCTCTGCAGGAATTCAGAGGGATTAAGTGCTGACAGACGGTGGCGTTTTAAAGGGATGAAGGGATATGCTGGAGACATCAGTGCCCTGACTGAAGAGGAGAGCATAGGACAGAGAATGGTGAAATACAGTGTGATCAGTTGGCACCACATTTTTGGAAAGTCTTAGAAGTTGAACCAAGAAGTTTGGAATGGATGTGATTGGAAGAATTGGACATAGAGATTCAAAGAGAGGAAGGACTCAGAGGTGGTGGTGCCGTTGAAAAAGTAAGATAGCTGGGGAGATAGGCTGGTGTCGAGAAGTCCTGGGGTTCCTGTGGTTGTGCGGCTGGGAAGACAGCCCACAAGAGATCTCTGTGATGTGACGTGGGGAAGGGAGTTTGCAGCCAGGCCTGGAACCTGAAATTGAACTTATTTTCTCTACCCTATACAAACCTGGTCCTCTGTATTCCCTGGTTCCACTACTACTAACATCACCAGCAACCCAACAACCACGTTTGGGGCATTCAGTCCCCGTTGCTTCCTTCACCCCCTCTCCTGCACCCCTTAGGCAGCAGTTGCTTCCCTACAGTCAGACCTCACAGATGTCTCTCCTCTCCTTTCCCACCAGCTGACACAGTTTATTATGCATCCGTGTTTTCTTCTTTATAACAGCTTTATTGAGGTGTCATTGACACACATAAATAGCAGGAAGTTAGTTACAATTTGATAAACTATTACATCTGCACACACCTGTTAAATAATCCCCACCGTCGCGGCAATGAATGTACTCACCACTTTCGGAAGTCTCCCACCCCTCGGTAATGGCTCCCTCTGGGCCCCAACTCCCACCCCCAGCCAACCACTCAGCTGGTTTGTTTCCACTCCACATTGTGTTCTATTTTTTTATACGTGAATCATAGTCAATCCCCATGTTTCACAGATTCCATATTTGCAAATCTACCTACTCAGTAAGTTTTGTTTCTGACTCAGCACACAAAAAAAGGCAGCACCCATGGTGTTTTCACAGTCATTCGTAGACGTGTGCAGAGTGGCAAAACATGTGGGTCTCCTGACAACTGCGTTCCTAGATGAGGTCAAAGCAGGTGCCATGCTGCCTGGTTGCACCTCGTGTACCATAAACAATTGTCCTTTATGCTGTCTTTTTGGTCCTGCATCTTCACATTTTTGTGCTTTTTGCTGGTGATTTACTGTTTAACATGGCTCCCAACCATTGCTGTGTAGTGTGTCCAAGCGCCAGAAAGCTGGGATGTGCCCCACAGAGAACACACGTGTGTTCAGCATGACACCCTCTGTTCAGCATGTCTGTTGGCCGATTTCAATGTTACTGAATCAAAACCACATATAAATAAAATGTCTTTTAGAAAAAGGTTATATATCGATCAACTGACAAAAATATAACCAGCGGCTTTCAGGAATCTAAACCTGGCCATCCCCTAGGAACAATGGTTTACTATTTGTACATTCAGTGTTGCAGTGACTGTGAACAATAAGAAATTACTCTGTAGTGCATATTCTTTTTATCAGGCTTCTTTCACTCGGCATAATCATTTTTGAGAGATTAATGTTTATTCCTTTTTACTAAAGAGTTCTGTTGTATGGATACACCGTACTTCATCCATCAACTTGGACCGTTCCAGTTTGGGACTACTGTAAACAAAGCTATGAGTATTCACGTGCATGTCTAAGACAGACCCTTTCATTTCTCTTGGGTAAATACCTGGGAGTGGAATAACTGCATCATAGGGTAGGTGGATGTTTTAGATTTGTGAGACACTTCCAAACTGTTTTCCTAAGTAATCGTAACATTTGACATTCCCATCAGCAAGCTACGAGAGTTCTAGTTCAACCATATTGAACCCAAACTTGACGTGGTCAGCCTTTTTAATTTCAGCCATGCTAATAGGTGTTAGTGGTATCTCATTTTGACTTTAATTCGCATTTCCCTGAAGATTGGTGACGTTGAGCTTCTGTTCACGCCCCTGTTTTGCTATCTGCATAGCCTGCTTGCTTGCTTGATGGAGCGACGTACTGTGGTCTTTCCCCCATTTTTGGTTGCTCTTCGGTTGTCTGCTTCCTTGTGACTGAGCTCTGTGTACGTTCTGCATACACACCTTTTATCAGAGAGGTGGTTTTCAAGTGTTGCCTTTCAGTCCGTGGCTTTGTCTTCTTCTCCTAACAGGGTCTCGTGAAAATCAGAAAGTCTGAATTTTTGATTTTTTTCTTGGGTGGATCATGCTTCCAGTTTGTATCTAAGAAATCTTTGCCCAACACAAAGTCACAGATATGGTGTGAGGTCAGCATCAATGGGGTACTTTTTAGAGGGAGGGATTGCATATGGATAGATAGCCAGTTGTACCAACATCATTTGTCAAAGAAAGTATCCTTTCTGTGCTAAATTTCCTTTATTTTAAATTAAGCAAGTTGACCACATATGTATATGTAGTACTGTTTCTGAACTCTGAACTATTGTATTGATTTATCTATTTGGTATCATGGTAATATTGGTCTGTTAAAATGAATTGGGAAATAATCACGCCTCTTTGGGTTTTGGGAGGAGTTTGTATAGAGTTTGCATTGAATTTTTTCCTTAAAAGTTTGGAAGAATTCATCAAAGAAGCCATCTCTGTCTGGAGTTTTGATGGGTAAGGTTTTAACAGCAGGTTATAATTCTTTAATGGCATATGGGCTCTTCAGATTATCTTGGTATTACTTCCTTTCTTCTACTTTGAGTTCAATTTGTTCTTATTGTAGTTCAGGGGTCGGGATCCTTTTCATGTTGAAAGACCTCATTAATTTTTGTTGGAAAGCAGTTGAATATTTGGTTGCAGCACAGAGGTCTGCAGTTTCAATTGATCCTCTAGACAGGTGTCGGTCATTCAGGACTGTAAAGGCATCTAGATTTGGGTTAGGATCGCTTCTCAGCCTTTTGGCTAAGATCAAGTGTTGATTTGGGTTAGGTAGGAATGTAGATTCACAGCAGTTAAGTGGTTGAAAAGCAAGAAAGCATTTTGAGGGTTGGTTGACAAAGGCATGGGTATTCTACAGCGTATTTGCATGTTTCAATTGGATCTTTCTTAGCATCAAACAATGAGTTTAAAATGTCATCTACCCTGAGCTCAATTGGTTCCATCTGTAGTTCCTTCGATGTCTTGGTGATGTCAAGTAGGTGAGGCTCATGTGCTAATTTGAGTGTGATACCCTTGATTCTCAAAGTCAGTGAACCTTTCATGGTATTCTCTAATAGGTCTATAACAGCAGGGTATTCATCATGATTCGCATACACCATCCTGCTCTTCAGTGACCTTGGCTATCTAGGGAAAATGTTCATCCAAAGTTTCCTTTTGAAGAAGTGTTTTGAAAAAAGATAGGTTGTTTCAAAATGCTTGGGATTTTTTTTTTTTTTGCAGTTCGGCCACAGGCGGGTCAAACCTGCCACCCTTGGTATATGGGACCGGCACCCTACTCACTGAGCCACAGGCGCCGCCCAAAATGCTTGGGATTTCTGCGATGTATCATATACAATTTTACCTAGCCAAGAAATATTCAAACCATTTTGATTAGACATAACACATAGAAATGCTGTATTCCTATAGAAATCTTCTTTCAATAATTCACATTGCTGATTCTATTCTTCATAAAATTTAACTATCTGTTCTCACAGAGATAATATTTTGTTTAACACTTGTCCCTGTGATAGCCACCACACTTTAGCATGATACGGCAAATCCACACTGAATACCTCATCTTTCAATGTTCAGCATGTTACAAAACTGAAACTGAGGATGGGGTATTTGTTGCATTTGCACTAATGTAGTTAACAATACTTCTAACTTGTTCCAAAGTGTCACTTAAAACAGTCACTTTGACACAGAGATTTTGCTGATGCACGATATTATGAAATGAGAGCATCTGGATTTGTTAATTTTTCAATCTCTGCAGTAAACCCTTTGTGTTTCCTGTCATTGAAGGTGCACCATCTGCACATAACACTCCGGAAATTTGCCAAGTTCAGTCCAACTTCATGACATTTGTCTTGAAAGTTTGTCTAGATACCTATTCCCAGTGTTCTGTTTTCAAGAATGCCCAAAGCCAGTAGCTCTTCGAAGCAAAGAAAGTCTTCTGTTATGACCGGAATGAAGCATAAAACCTGCAGTAGTATCAGTTGATTCATCCAAAGCCATTGGTTTTTTGCTTTTGGAGTACTGCATGAAATTGTTCTGTTAAGTCGAAGGCTAATTCATGCTGCCAATCAGGTCTGGTTCTCCTTGAAAGAGACAACTGTTTATATTTTGAAGTTTCCAGGGTCTAAGCACCCTACACTTCAACAGTTAATTCTTTCACAATTTCTTAGAATTGCATGTCTTACCTTTTTCCCCCAAATATATAAGCTACTTTATAAGTCACTTCAATGGCATTATTTCCAGGTCTCATAGCTGCTTGAAAGAATTGCCTTTGCTTTTGCTTTTCATCTTTTAACTTTTGCCATATAACCTTTCATGCCTCTCCCTCTAATGTAAAATATCTGTGGTCCTCATGGCTTATAATAATGCTGATGAGCATTGGATTTCTTTAATGTTGATCGTGCAGCATCACAAAGCAAGCAAATCATCGTATCTTTAGCAGAAACAAGACAATACTTTGTACTGTAGTCCCCACTCTCCATTAGAATGTTTCCTTCCTTCAGTGTTCTCGTGGTCTTCTTTGATGTGATGGGCTGTTAAGCAGACAGAATTAAAAATCACTGCCAAGCCATGCGACCACTCACAAATTCCACTTCAAACAGAAACACAGTGTCTCAATGTCAAAAGCTGATAACCGACTGGAGTACTTGACTCCCATGAACTCTCGCCAACCAGCCTCCTGTGGTGGCAGCACCAGTCAGGTGGGGGAGGTTAATTAGCCCTTATGGATTACTAATACTCTTACTGCGCAGGTCAATCTGAAAGGACGTTTTCTTTGAACATTATTTTATTCTTTGGCATTTGCAACATGTTTATTTTAAAAATAAAAATATAAAAGATGAACAAAAATGTGTTAATAAAAATAAAAGGATTTGTTCTGTAAAGTTTGGATTCAGTCAGAAGGCAACACAGAAGAATCTAGAAGGCCAAATGTAGCCTAAAGCTGCAGGTTCCCCCTCTGGTTCTAGTTTCTTAAGGTCAAAGCTAAAGTCATTAATTTTAGACTTTTCTTCTTTCCTAATGAATTTGACCCACAAATTACTTATTTTTTTTGAGACAGAGTCTCAGTATGTTGCTCACGGTAGAGTGCTGTAATGTCACAGCTCACAGCAACCTCAAACTCTTGGGCTTCAGCAATTCTCTTGCCTCAGCCTCCCAAGTAGCTGGGACTACAGGTGCCTGCCACAATGCCCAGCTATTTTGGTTGTAGTTGTCATTGTTGCTCAGCTGGCCAGCCTGGGTATATGTGGCCAATGCTGTAACCACTGTGCTATAGATGCTGAGCCCATGAATTATTTAAATGTATGTTATAGTCCTCAAATATTCTGGCATTTTTCTGGATATCTTTTTCTTAATGATTTCTAATTTCATTCCATGTGATCAGAAAACACACTTCATATAATTTGATTTTCTTAAACTTAATCAAGTCTTGTTTCATAGTACAGATATGGTCCATCTTGATAAATAATTTGAAGAATGTACATTCTGTTGTTGGGTGAGATGTTCTACAAATGACAACTAGCTCAAGGTGGTTGACAGTATTTTCCAGTCTTTTATACCCTTACGGATTTTATGTTTACTTGTTCTATCAACTATTGACAGATAGATGTTGACATCTTTGATTATAGTTTCAGATTTGTCTGTTTCTTTCTGCAGTTTTCTGAAGTCTTCCATGTACCTTAAAGCTGTCTTGAGCTCTGCCTGCATAAATGTTTAGAATCACGTCTTGATGAACCAACCTGTTTATCATTATTAAATGACCCTCTTTATTCCTAATGATACATGCTGTGCTCTGAATTCTAGAGGATATCCCAAAAGTACCCCCTCTAAAATCACCATACATAGGGAAAATGCAAAAATGTAACTATATATACTTTTATGTATAAAATATTTGTTAGGAAATTCTACAAAGAGATGGCAAACATGGAAAGAATATTTGGTAAATATTTTGTAAACTTTCATAGTAGAGAGCAGGCTGTGAGATGGCAGAGCCCTCACAGCTTGGGGAACATTCAGAGAATGAACCCCCAAGTGCTTCTTCTCTGTTCCCAAAACAGCCATGTTCCTTTCTTCCTGCTCCCTCTGCCAGAATTCACATACACCTTTTCTTTGTCTAGTTAACTATGCAGAGATCCTTGAGATCTCTCCCTTCTTTCTCCTTGTCATATGCTAACAAAGTTAAGCAGTAACCACTAAGTCACATAGTTCTTCCTTTGTTTCGTTAACTATGCTGGGATCATCATGATCTTTCCCTTCTTGCTTCTTGTCGTATGTTAACAAAGTTGAGTAGAAACCACTAACAAGATGGTCTGTCCCCGTTAAAGTTATTTACATTTTCCTATTGTACTGTAAGATCAAAACTATGTCTTTTGTTTATGCTATTTCCCCATATTGTCTATGCTACCTCCCCCTGGACAACCCTGTACAGATACTATAAAATAAAGCTGATTTTGTGCTTTGGGGCTAGCTGTAGCCATCAGCTCAGTCAGTCCTCCGGGTCCTATCCTTTGTTTCCTTGTCTTCTCTTGTGCTGTATATTCTTCATTCCGCTCCAATGCCTCTCTGGTTCGCTCCCCTTCACCGTGCTGGTTTGTGACATTTCATAATGAATATTTTACTTTTACTCTTAAGCAATTTGTATCTCTATTTAAGGTGAATTTCAGGTGGGCAAATATATAGTTGGTTTTTTAATATAATCTGATGATTTCTAATTTTTAATGGTATTATTTAGACCATTTATATTTAATGTGATTCTTGATCTCTTTGGTTTTTGTTTTTTTTTTGAGACAGAGCCTCAAGCTGTCACCCTGGATAGAGTGCTATGGCATCACAGCTCACAGCAACCTCCAATTCCTGGGCTCAAACGAGTCTCCTGCCTCTGCCTCCCAAGTAGCTGGGAATACAGGCGCCCGCCACAACGCCCGGCCATTTTTTGGTTGCAGCCGTCATTGTTGTTTGGCGGGCCCAGGCTGGTTTCAAACCCACCAGCTCAGGTGTACGTGGCTGGCGCCTTAGCCCATTGAGCGATAGGCGCTGAGCCGATCTCTTTGGTTTTTAATCTATCATCTTGCTATTCTTGTTTTATTTGCCCATTTGCTCATGTTTCTTTTTCTTTCTCTTGGATTTATTGTTTTTTATGCTCCCATTTTATTTCCTTTATTGCTTTATTTGCTATAACCAGTCCTCAAGTCCGTGGCCTGTTAGGAACTGGGCCGCACAGCAGGAATGAGCAGCTGGCCAGCAGCTTCTTCTTGTGTTCACAGCCGTTCCCATCACTTGCATCTCCACCTGAGCTCCACTCCCACTCCTCAGGTCTCCCGTGAAACCAGTCCCTCCTTACCAAAAAGTTTGGGACCACTGGACTATAACTGTTTATTGTGTTATTTTAAATGGTTGCTTTAGGGTCTATAATATACGTCTTTAATTTTATTGGTCTTCTTTTAAGTAATACTACATATATTGTATAAGAACCTTGCAGTAACATACTTTTGTTTTTCCTTGTCTAACCTTTGTGCTGTTGTAGTCAATCTTTTATTGCTCTGTATAGTATAAACTCCATAGTGCTTCACTGTTATTTTTCCTTTAAATAGTTGATTATCTTTTAAAGAGATGTTAGTAAGAAAAAATTTTTTTGTCTACCCATGTAGTTACCATTTCCAGTGCTCATCATTCCCTTTCATAAAAGTAGGTTTCCATCAAGTATCATTTTTCTTCTGCTCAATGAACTTTAACATTTCTTATAGTGCAGTCCTGCCAATCATAAAGTCTTCCAGCTGTTGTATGTCTGAAAATATCTTTATTTCTGCTTTGTTTTTGAAAAATATTTTCACTTGGTAAAGAATTCTAGATTGAAGATTTTTTTTTTCCTTCAGTTCTTTAAGGAAATTGCTCTACTCTCTCCTAGCATACATTGTTTCTGACAAGAAATCTATCATCATCTTGTTTTTCTGTATGGAATATGTCATTTTTCCCTGTTTGCTTTTAATATATTTATTTCATCTAAATCATTAAAATCTCCATGGCTGGTTTTAAGCAACATGTGACTTGGTGATCTTTTCTTTGTGTTTTTCTGTACTTATGTTTCTTCAACTTCTTGAGCTATTGATTTAAACTTTTCACCAAATTTGGCAAATGTTCATTCATTATTTCTTCAAATGTTTTGGGTCTCCTCATCTCCTGTGTTTGGAAACTCCAGTTGTGCTCATATCTGACTATGTAAAGTTGTCCCAGTTCACTCCTGCTTTTTCCATTTCTTTGTCTTTTTTCTCTGTGTTTCACTTTTATACAGTTTTCATTGCTATGTCTTGAGTTCATCATTGTTTTTCCTGCAATGTCTAACCTGCCTTGAATCCTGTACAGTATATTTTTCATCTCTACCACTGTATTATCTCTAGTAGTTCGATTTGGACCCTTACATTATTGATATCTCTATTTAGCATGTTCAGTCTTTCTTCTAGCTCCTTAAATTTGTGGAACACAAGTCTGGTAACTTCTGATGTGCTGGTCTACTAGTCTGTCACCTTTGTCTCTCCTGGATCAATGTCAATTGATTTTTCTCCTTAGTCTGGGTTATATTTTCCTACTTCTCTTTTTCCTACATGTACTTTTTAATTGTGTGCCAAACACTGAGAATTACATCGTTAGGTAGTAGACATTTTTTGTGCTCCTGAAAAATGTTCTCGATCTTAGTTCTGGGATGCAGTGAAGTTACACAGAAACAGGGATCCTTTTTGATCTTGCTTTTAAGCTTTGCTGGGCAGGACATCATCAGCATTTAGTTCAGTACATTTTCCCCCATTACCGAGGCAGCTCGCTTTTTAGTACTATAAATAATGCATCCTGAATTTGGAGGTTTTTTCCACTGTAGCTGCTGACAACAGGCGTCATCATCAGCCCTGTATGAGCTACAGACACTGTTCCTCCACTCCTTTGGTGAGTTTCTATCCCTGGCCTGGGGTAGCCTGCACACATGCATCAGTGCTTCACTGAGGAAGACTCTCTGCAAACCCCCAGCACTCTTTTCTGCACACCTCTCCTCTCTGCATTTGGCCCAGCAAATTTTAGCTGTGTTGGCTTTCTAGGATGCCCAGCTGCATCCTCAACTTACAGAGACCACCAGACTCTACCTAGCTCCCCTTCCGAGCATCGCAACCTAGAAACAGTCTCCAAACAGTAAGCTAGAACCATCAGAGCTCACCTCATTAGATTCCTGCCTATAAGGACTGCCACCCTTCATGTCCTGATGCCCAGTGTCTTAGAGCCATCGTTTTGTACATTTTGTCCAACATGTTACTTGTTTCAGGAAGGCGGCAATATGGTCCTTGCTACTAGCTTCACCTGTTTTCCTTTTGATTTTGTCATTTCTGGATTTTTCTAAAAGAACCCTTTATTGGGCATTTGTTATAAGAAAAAGAAAACCATCAAGGCAATTTTGTTTCTCAGTATTAAAATTGTGTTAACATGAAAGTATTTTATAATGTAGGTCTAGCTGGGCCTTTCCATTTGTTTGATTGGTTTTATAATTAAAATGTGCATGCTTTGAGCTTAGAAAAAAGTTAGCACAAGTGAACAAGGCAAGACTGGTCGTCTGGACAACAGGCGTGGCCACCTGAGTCTATATAGAAAATTCTATCTGGACTTTGCTCAGGCTTCTTAAAGCCTAAAATGTGCCTGCAAGGCCACCAGGCTTCCGTCATCCCCCCTGTATCACAGCGTTTGAACCGTGACACTCCTTCTGACCTATTTGTTTGGTCACTTAGTAACGGAGCTTCCTACTGCATAAGAGAGAGATAATAAAGCATGATAGAAAATAGACTTCTCATGTTCATTGCCCTAGGTCTATGGCATAGGAGGCTGGTCTCAATTAATCTTGAAAGTGAATCTCAAAATATGCATGTTGGGCTGAGCCTGGTTGGATTTCCTTTGATACTCTCTGCTCAAATGGAGCATCCAAAATGTCAGGTTCCTTCTAATTTGGGTTGAAGAACATCTTTCTCTACTTATGTTGCAGTTCAAATAACTTTAGAATATATATGGATTCAATCTCATTTTATTGTCATCCACTAACTTTTGTTAAAAAAATTAGTACATCAAAAGAAATTGAGGTTTGAGACAAGGCTCATAAAATCCCTTTGATTTATAGGGTAGCTCCATTAAAATGATAGGTTCAAAGCCATCTCTTAAAAAGACTAAAATAATCCTGAAGGATAGCTGTGTGAAAACACTGCCAATTCTCTCATTTATTTAGATGAAGAACGAGTGGATGTTTCTGCATCTGTCTTACCGGAATTGAAAAGAGAAACATATGGTCAGATTCAAGTCTGTACTAAACAGAAGCTGGCTCGTCATGGCTCTTTTAACACAGCTCAGGCTTCTGGGAGGATCCAAAGGAAAGTAAACTCAGAACCCAGCAGCCCATGCAGAGAAGAACAAGGTATCTTGCCCTTGCCTAATTCCTGGGATCCATCAGCTGCTGTGTAATTGCAACTCTTTAACATGAGCTAACTCTTCAGGCTCTGCCTGTTTTTTCCAGAGGTCTGCTTTTCACTTGCCTGAAATGAAACAGTTACTGGGGGCAAAGAAGATGCTGACTTCACAGGGTGTGAACATGGTCTCATGCCTAAAGTTAATCTTGGTCAGCCTTAAAGATAAGTTGGCTTGCCACGGTTGGCCTGTGTCTCAGAAATTCATTAGACTTACAAAGTGACACTTATTTTTCTTACTAATTCTTGATGAGACCTGAATTCTAACAGCTAGCTTCTAGAAATTCCTTTGAATCAAAACCAGAGCAGATTTGAAATAGTCTGAGTCTTGCTATTTGAATAGTAATCCCTGAGCTAAGAATCACAAATTTTGCTGTGTGAGATTGGTATGTATAAGTCTCATTCTGCATTTGTTAAACCTTCTTTTTTTCCCTTTCAGGATCAAGGTGCTACTCTTTAAAAATTGGAAGCCTAGCCGCTGTCTACAGACAGAAAATAGAAGACAATTCCTGGTAAGTAGTCTAGAATAACTCGGAGTGCATTCTGTTTGCTAATATTAACTTTGACTACGGTGAAATGCCACCCATTAAAAGGCAAAATTTAAGTCAGATATTTGTTTATTATGAATTAGTAAGTTTCCTTTTTGTGCCTGACACTGAGTAGGAAATAACATCAGGGACACAAAAATATAAAAAATTTGCCCTGTAAGCTATGATAGCTAATAGAAAACCACATACAAAGATAAATACAGTAAGAAAAGACATTTCACTACTAGCTTAACACCAAGCATCCTGTTTCCATAAATCATCCCGTCATCATCCCAGCTGACTTTATTTACTGACGATCAGGTACTGTTCCAAGGGTTTTCATGTAGATTAGCCCATCTGATCATAATAATAATCATTGGATGTAGGTACCATTATCCTTATTTTATAGAGAAAACTGAAAGCCAAAGAGGTTAAATAACTTGCCCATGGTCTCGTCACTAATAAGAGACAGAACTGACATTCAAACCCAGGCTGTCTGACTTAAATTTGGGCTCTGATTTTGAAAGAAATCATAATACAGTACGATTTCAAAGCTGAGCAATACCGATCACTCATTCAGGGGGGCTGTGTAGGAGCCCGGGGCCCTGAATTTTGTTCTCAGCAGCACGATGACAGGGAGGTGACAGGCAAAATAGGTCTTTGTGATTCCATCACAAAGGCTGAAAGAAGTCCCCGGCCTCTGTTAACTATTTTTATTTTTATTTTAGTAGACACAGAGTGTCGCTCTTACTCAGGCTGGTCTCCAGCTCCTGAGCTCTAGTGATCCTCCTGCCTTGGCCTCCCAGAGTGCTAGGGTTACAGGCGTGAGCCACCACACCTGGCCTGTTAACTATCTTAAAGGATTTTCCTTGTCTGTTCCTAAAAGTATTCTGAAAACATAAATGCGGTTTTGAATCTTTGGAAACTATTCCATATAAAAGGCCAAGTCATTGTTTATGAGCTCCTATACTGAGGGGACTTAATTTTGAATACATGCTGTCTAAAAACTCTGCCTTAATACCAAGCAGAATGAGACAAGCATGAGAGAAGGTAATTGAGTAATAAATTTGTTTCCTCCCTCACTGCCTGCTTCACTAACTTCACACTGTGCTTGAGACGAACTAGTTTAGTTGTTTCCTAAATCAAAGTGAGGGCCAGTCTCTGGGCCACCCAGGATCTGTTGCAGAGACTGAGAACTGGACCTTTGGAGTCAAGCCAATGTGAGTGTGGGTCCCAGGTTCCCCATTTCAGACCTGTGTCCCCTTAGGCAGGTCGATTAGCCTGTGAGCTTCTGGTTTTCACACTGGTAAGTTAGGGAGATGAAAGTAGCTGTTAGCATAATTGTATAAGATTATTATAATATTATGCTAATCATAATAGTATCTACATGCCTGGCAAGGGGGTAAGTGCTCAGTAATTAATAACTGCTAGATGGGGAGGAGAAGTAGCAGGCACCAGGGCAGCTCACCCCACGTTGGCTCTCCCACCCCACCCCTACCCACCCATCCAGGCTATACCCAGTCATCTGGCTCCGGGGTGAGCTAATACGTGTTCACGGAGTACAGTTTAATACCCGCCCGAGCACTATTATCTCACTTCTGACTCTTTGGGGAAGCGAAGGGTGAGGAGTTGGTGGAACATGCTACCTCGATGGTATTTGTTATGTTTCTCTTTATTGCAGGGGGGAAGCCTTGGACAGTAAGGGAGTGGGGCCTCCATCAAGCAGCTTGGACCCTGTTGTTCCTTTCCCTGTCGACCCCGAATACGGTGTTAATCCTTTAGCCCACCCAGTATTTTCGGTTGCTCAGATGGACCTGCAGACGTTCTCCGGCCAGAACAGCCTGAAGGGACAAGTAGATGTTTCGGTCACGTCTGTGGCCTCTGCCGTGGAGAGCTTGAAGCCAACTCTGCTTGCCGGCCAGCCCTTCCTGTGCGTGCCCGCCACCTCGCTGTTCATGCTGTGTGGGGGCCTGCAGGAGGGGCCGTCCCCAGGGTCAGGTCCAGAAAAGGACGGCAGAATTTCCCAAGCGCCAGGTGCAGGAGAGCTGTCCTCGGTACCCTCGGCTCAGAAGCGCCTCTGTGAGAAGAAGCCAGAGGAGGAGCCGGCAGCAAAAAGACAAAGTAGGGAATACGAAGACAGCCGCCTGTCACTCATCATGGTCAAGGTGAGGGAGCACAGGTGGGTGTGTCTGGTGCGGTCCCCCTGGCCCCGAGCTTCTTCCTAATGGAGACACGTGGATATTAATAAGTGACAGAGGCTGGGGGCGGTGGCTCACACCTATAATCCCAGCACTCTGGGAGGCCAGGGCAGGTGGATTGCCTGAGCTCCCAGGTTCAAGACCAGCCTGAGCCAGAGCGAGACCTCGTCCCTAAAAGTAGCCAGGTGTTATAGCAGGCTGCTGTAGTCCCAGCGACTTGAGGGGCTGAGGTGAGAGAATCACTTGAGACTAAGAGTTCCCAGTTGCTGTGAGCTGTGATGCCACTGCACTCTACCGAGGACGACAAGTGAAACTGTCTCAAAAAAAATAAAAAATAAGCCATGGAGTCTGGAAAGTCTCACGTGTCACTTGCATAATTAAGCAGTGGACTGGCTCTCCCAAAAATCTTGCCTCAAAATAGTACTATGAGAAAACTGATTTTTATGAAAGTCACACTTTGTATAAAATGCTGAAAAAATATGAAGAATAAACCTTACCCATCATCCACCACATAGAGGCAATCGCTATTAACATGTTGGTATATTTCTTCTAGTCTTTTTGGCATCCTTTTTTAAAAAAATAAGTTGGGATCACTGAAATAATCTGCCAGCATGCGGCTGAGTTCCAGAATGAGTCTGTGCTCGGTCCGTTCTCTTCACTGCTTAGCGATCCTGTTTCCCTGACTACCAAATGGCAAAAATCTACGAACTGTCCACGTCCCCACGTAGTAGCCATTCAGAGGTTAATGAGATCTGACCAGTAAAAGTCTCGGAAAGCAGAAGTGCAGTCCTTACAGCAGTTTGCAGAGGGTCAGCACGGCACGCTTCGTGGGATTCACCCCATTATTTAGGGACCTTTCTCCTCTCTTCCTTTCTCTTGCCAAAATGAATTTTTCTCCTTTTGTAGCTAGCCTGAGTTGCAGATCAGAAATGAAAGACTGACTGGCATGTGTCTTAGTAATTAAGACAGCTAGTTGGGGCCAGCCCACAGTCCGCATAAGGCCCCAAAAGACTGTAGCCTCAACACCCTTTATTTGTTATTAGCTCGGAAATTTTACAGTCTGAACACCATGGCCAGTTTTCCACTGCCAAAATCTCCATCATTTCCATACTTAGAAGTCATAAGCCTGTAGAGGCTCGTGACATAACATTTCTTTCCAGACCATTCCTATAGATAGAATGAAAACAACTTACAATGCAGGCAATTATTGTACCATACAAATGTTTTACTTTATTGTTTGTGTTTGCTATGTTGAGAAAGCTGTTATTTAAGATTTACTGCTGAAATTTTGACTTGATTTTCTGCTTCCTGGTCTGGTTGTGCTCAGACACCCTCAGATTCCACAGACTTTGCCTCTCCCAGGACTCTGAGTGGCTGGGCACTCGCACCCCTCGAAGACGCTCCTGGGAACGGCCGGCTCTGTGCTTCAGAGGAGACTTCAGGAAAGGCTACTGCAAACTGCTCTGCCTCCTCCGAGTGGGGAAATCCTTCAGGAAATGCAGATGTAGAAAAGCCTTCAAAAGAAAATGAAAGCACCAAAGAGTCCTCTTTGTTGCAATATTTTTCTGTGCAGCCTCCAGCTGGTAAGGGATGTCATCGTGTCTTAGAGTCCCTCGTGGTAGTCATACCCTAAATTGGATTCTTACATGTTTGTCTGTGTCGCCTGTCAAAAGCGGCTTATTGATGTGCTGCTGTCTGTCACCTGAGTCATTTTACTCTTAGCCCCCTCGTTTTCTCCATCTATAAAATGAAAAGAGAAGCTGCTTCTGCTTTTGCCACTTTTAGGAAAAATGAGAAAATAATTAGAGCAGGAAAAATGAGAAAATAATTAGAGCAGGTATTATTTTTTTTTAATAATTTAAAAAAAAAAATACAGGCTGGGCACAGTGGCTCACATCTGTAATCCCAGCACTCTGCGAGGCTGCAGTGGGTGGATTGCCTGAGCTTAGGAGTTGGAGACCTCCCTGAGCAAGAGCAAGACCCCATCTCTACTTAAACATAGAAAGACTAGCTGCCTGTAGTCCCAGCTACTTGGGAAACTGAGGCAAGAGATTCACTTGAGCCCAGAGTTTGAGGTTGCCATGAGCTATGATGATGCCATGGCACTCCACGCAGGGCAACAGTAAAACTCTGTCTCCAAAGAAAAATTTTAACTTTATTTGGTGAAAAAGCAGAACAAATTCAAGACATGGTTCTATTTTTTTTTAATTTTTATTAAATTATAATTATGTACATTGGTGCAATCATGGGGTACAATGTGCTGACTTTATATACATTCTGAAATATTTTCATTGAACTATTTAACATAGCCTTCATGGCCTTTTAATCACTATATGAAAACATTTATATTCTACATTTAGTAATTTTCACC